>CAJQZM010039143.1:0-43000 GCA_907164665.1 Colias nastes | reverse complement strand
GATAGACATATACCATCGCGGACTTTTCTGTAGACCTTTTCAATGTGCATAATACTTAGTACATTATTTTGATAAAACTCGTAGGGTTCAGCCTGCGTTTGCAATGTAAGCGGAAAAAATGTAATTTTTTACGACATCACATTAGAAACCTCAAAAATAACAGTTCTTCTCCACTATTTAATGGATGTTATTATACATATAAACCTTCCTCTTGAATCATTCTATCTATTAAAAAAAACCGCATCAAAATCCGTTGCGTAGTTTCAAAGATTTAAGCGTACAAAGGGACATAGGGAAATAGGGACATAGGGACAGGGAAAGCGACTTTGTTTTATACTATGTAGTGATGTCAGTTATGTACGGTTGTTTCCTCGATTTTAGTTGCTATTAGATTATTTTTTACAGTCAAATCAGGCTGGCAGAAAATTCTGTAATTATTCCCGACCATTTCGATAAATCAATTCAACCCATAAAATAATTCGCATACCACGCGTACAATGTCCTTTTCAACAGCCACAACAATTTACCTGTAACAATAAACACACATTATTAGTTATTGCATCAAAGTCTGAAAGCTTTTTAAGTTTAAACACACCATTGTATTGTTTCCTCTCAACGGTTCATACACCTTAACTTATAACGTTCATAAATACCATTTCACATTCCATGGCTTATCGAGTACTGTTTAAACAATTGTATTGTATTATAAAAAGCAATGTACGTCAAACAATCGTCTAAACACTTCACGGTTGGATTGCACAAAACCAGGTGCAGGGAATGTGTAGACTAAACAGTAATACAAAATGTAAATACAACAATTTAAAAAGTTTTCATTTTCAATTTGAGAACAGTGTACTTGTTCGAAAACAATTAAAGCTTTTAACAGCAACGTTTTAATTTGTCTGTATGGAAAAAAATAATAATATAAGGGCCCTTCTTTATAACAATCAATGTCGAAATGTATAGCAGCAGCTATTTTCTAATTGGCGATCGTAACAAAAGATTAACTTCATGAATCGCAATGAAATAAAAATGGTTAAACTACATCTTATATGGAAGACATCACATCGACATAATTTTTTCTCAAATGGCAATACTTGTCTCCTATGAGCAAATCCTTGATCATCATCCTCAAAAATATAGAATAGCAACATTAAACACATATTGTGATTTGTGAGCCATAATATGCAATAAACCACAGTACTAACACCAGTAGCGATTAACACAAAAGCTGTGGTCTGAAAATCATGTGCAACATTGTCGCTGAAATTATGTTTTGCGGTCGCTAATTAGAAGTTGGTAGAAGTAATTTAATTTGTATTTTGTAAGAAATTGTATATTTCTTTGCAATACATATTCTGTTTTGTGAAATATCTGGCTAGGTCCGGGTTGTGATTGCAAATTCGTAGCACTAGATGAAGACAACAATATTTTTGTCTTCTAGTAATTTAATTTACGTATTTTAAAGGAAAAAGTTAAGTTGTATCTGTATAATATATTATAACAATTGACCATCAAATATAATACACATACATATCATTTTAACAAGTATAAATTTCCTTAATTACTTGCAATAAAAACGTATTGCTCATTTAATTATACACCAGCACTTACAAAACAGATTATACATAAAATCATCTCCGCTATGACTAACGCAACGCGCAAAGACCTTCAGACGCATTTGAAAGGAAATAACAAATTGCTTACAAAACTGTACTCAAGATTTATCCATCGTCAATGAACAAAGAATAGACTGTATGATCCATAATAATTACCTGCCACAGATAATAAAAGCACTGGCCAGTTAGTAATCGACCTTTTAGAATAGCAAGGTCGGAATTATTAAGTTTTTTTCGATTATAATTCATACAAATTGTTCTGCATGACGTGTGTTACTTTAACTTTCAAGACTGTAAAATAGCATTATAATTAAAACATTAATTTATATCTCGTGTTTAATGCAAATAATTTAGTTTAAATTGTAACAATTCTAATAGCATCCTGCAGTCCCCGGCTTGCGGCAACAAAGCAAGACGCTACACAGCACACAATCGTTAGCAAACGAGTTTCTAAAATCTAAATCCGTCGACCCATGACCTTGCAACTTCCTTACCCATTACGGCGAACACTAGAACGAATCAGGCACAAATCATTAGCATTTCTCGAGCCCGGTTATCGACCCCGTCTAAAAGTAAAATTACATCCAATCAACCGACACCCACAATCTAACTACTAATGTATTTACGATCGGGAACGCTATAGTGTTCTCTATACACTATACAGAAAACACCCACGTGCTCTGACGAAAGTGTAATACATCATAGATACAAACAAAACAGATTGATGGACAGTTCAAGGATATTTAATGAAATTGTATCGTCCGGTTTTGAATTGAGCATATTTGGTGGATGAAAAATTCGTTAATTTGTTTCTGTTAAACTGTGATTTGTAATAGATACAGCATTGGATTTTAATTTATCTATTTGTTTTCATATTTTATTGGATTACACTTTTTATTTATCAATGGGTAGTACCGAATTGTGCATCTAGACAAGAGGAGATAGATTTCGTAATATTGAAGTTTTAAATTATTATAATCGTGTAAGGGGCCGTTCATAAAATACGTCACACTAAAATTAACTTTTTTTGACCCCCTCCCCCCCGGTTGTCACGCTGTGTCACACTTTCTGTGACCCTCCCTGGAAATATTTCGTCACAAAAACTAAGAACCCTCCCCCCCTAAACATGATAAATTTTGATTGATAATACACAAATTTTGATATTAGAAAATATTTTTTTTTATTTTGAGTCGAGAGCACAGAGTGCTTAGAAATTACTCTCTCATGTATTGGAAAAACAAAGAAATCGATTGTGATGGATCGCAACGCCACTAGAGCCAAGTCAAAACGCTACAGCGACACAGAGTGCCACAGAGCTAGCGCTCATGTTGAAAAAAATAAATATATCAAGTCACAATTTATTGTAATAAATATATATACATTTAAATATCTGTATATTTACTAATACGAAATAAATGACTTCTATCATTACAAAATTAAAAAAAAAGTCGAGAGAACGAATACTCAGTAAAAATTTTTAATGAACGGCGTCGTTACGTAACGTACGTCGTACGTCGTAACGTCACGCTGCCGTAGACCCCCTGTCCCCCCTTGTCACATCTTGTCACACTCGCGAAAACCCCTCCCCCCCCTTGTGTGCGAACGTATTTTATGAACGGCCCCTAATTGATTCGAAACTGTAAACATTAAACATATGTGATTTATAATTAGGTTCCTAAGTAGTCTGCGAGTTAACAATCATCAACCACAACAGATTTAAATAAACTAAACGAGCGCTTTTATAGGCTGGAAAGTGGAAATTTTTGTGTGAATGACTGTAATAAATTTTTTAACTAGAGCGTCGCAATAAATTCACTAGTTACCATAGTAAATCATAGAAAAGCGATAACGCCAGTATTAAAATAAATATTTTACGATATAAACTAAGTAGATATATTTTCATGACATAAATTACAGCTTTACATTTAACTTAAGATTCTTCCTTAACTACTTCATCGCAAAGGCCGTATTGTTAACGAGTTATAATAATAATTACGGCTCACAAAGAGCATTATACGCATGACATGTTCGCCATATGAGATGAAAGTCAGCTATTAACTGTAAAATATATCGAGTGAGAGGCTACAGTGCTACTGTCAAGATCTCAAGTCTCGAGCCGACAAGAGTAAACGCAAAGCAATTTCCTTATGAATCCGTCTCAAAGCACAACGCACGATGATTATCACATATTTAATTCAAACTAAAGGGAAAGTAAGGTCAAAAGAAACACCGGTCGTGTCAGTATCGATTGAAAAGCCAACGATATCAATAATCCCACGTAATAATTTCGTGAAACGGAAAGTTCGTTGTCACCACGAAATATGTTATGGCTGAATTATTCAACTTTGTGTTAAATATGTAATACGATTTCTAGATTTATTATCAGACTCTTCCAGCGGTTTCACTTGATTATAAACATGGGCGTGAACCGGCTCATGCCTTATGGAAAGCAAACTGAACTATGCATAGATAATTATAGTATAATAACCTAATCGCTAATCAGCCTTGATGGTGCGTTAACATCAATATAGATTTTAAATCCATTTATATTTTATTATACCTATGAAAAAATATTGTTCAAATGTTATTTTAGATGTATTTTTTTGCAAAACTAGTACTATTTGATTATAAACATTGTTGAAAACCACGTTCCAACAATTACTATAATTTCAAGCCCGCTTCCGCATATCACGTCTTACTCCACTTATATAAGATATGCAAATTTCAATACAGTTACTTAAGGCCTGAAGGACATTACCTACCAGTAAATAGGCCGAAAGCATACAACCAACAATTACTTTCATACTATAAACCTTAAATTTAGTTTTCCACTGAAACGTGTGGGTGTAAACAACGTTTAAAATCGTCGGGCCGACGGTTTAAGACAAATTGAGTCATTTTATTCACCTCAGCCTGATATACATGTAATTTCAGTGAGAGTAAATTAAAGGCCGTTTGACGGTGTATATTTATCAAGATGTAAGTTTGCTAATGTCGGACAGGCTGTTATTAGTGCTCTATAACTTGCTACACGTGACTGTTAAACGCCGTTTAAACTGTATACGGAATTGTGACTTTTTATTCTACAAATGTAAGCAGTTGCACTTCTTTCGATATGGAGACGAAGAATTACGAATTCATAAACATTTAAACATCAAAGTATCTTTACCAACGTAGGTATCGTCTCATTGAATACCAAATAGCAATTTTGTTGAAACGTACAAAATAAATAAAATAACAATAAACAAAGCAACAATGTAAACTTTGAACGCGAAAACAGTCCGAGCGGCTATCAATAGAACTGTATTCAAATGCGGCTATTCGTTATATTAAAATCTTTTAGATCAAAGCGTGTTCAAAGGCAAATCTAATAAATCAAATCGAATCCGATCAGATATAGTTTAGCTGGATACAATTGCAGCCACCGGCAATACTTACTATTCAATACTCGGCCACAATACTGCAACTACCTAAGCTTCCTATAATTCTATTCAACCTGAGGCGATCTAAATATCGCATTTATACGGATCTTTTGAGATATCGAATATCAAATTGTTTCTATTAATATTGAGTCGCTCGTTTTGTTTAAATATTTACTTTACAATAAGCAGCTCTTAATCCTTTTGTGTTTTATAAACTTATCAGTCTACAATCGAAATAGTATTATTTGATGAGAAAACATACAATTTTTTTGAAAATTTAACGTTAATTTGTGCAGATCATAATGTAGATTTGTACTGTTGTTGATATAACTTATTATATCTAATTATCTATGCTAATCAAATACATAATTCTAGCACAGTACTCCTTGTACTCGATACAATGGTTGATCCTATTTCACAAAAAAAGCGCTGAAAACGCAACCTTGCTTTTCTATCTTTAGCTCTATACGTAGCCACAATATCTTCTTTTATTTCTTTAGCTCTATAGCCTTCTTTCACGATATGGAAAGAAACTTAACCCCTCAAATGATTACGTAAAAAACAAGCAAAGTTTGTCAAAGCTACACAATTACGTGTAACCAAATACACATAGCTATTTGATTTTCTCATAACATTACAAAGACGGAAGCTTGAGGTCACGAATCACGATTTAGGACCAGCTCCTGACAATCGATTACGTTTGCTTGTTGAGTGATACATTTGAGTTTGTGTATCGATTTATTGAAGGTAAAACTTAAGTGCAATAGAGATACGACTGTCGACTGGCCTGTAGGTTTTAAATATAAAATTGTTATATTGCTCAATACATAATTATGCAAAAAAATTTACTACTGTTAAATTACTGCCTACCTACTTACTGTTAAATTGACGAAAGATTTCAACAACAAGCATTACTTTTGAAATAATACAGAAAACAAAAGCTTATTACAATTTAAAATAACTTTACAGACATCATTAAAAATCCTTTGTGAATAAGCTAATCAAACGACCAACAAAAACCTGTTATAATAAAACAACATATAAATAAAAAGAATCAGATCAAACTTTAAGATTAGCTTAAAGTGAGTCATGTTATTAATTTGCGAATTTAATTCCTAACTGCCATTGACCCATATTTTGTTTTAATTATGTATATGTTTTATTTATTAAACCAATAAATTAGAAGTAGACACCTATTAGACCATACAAGCTGTAAATTAGCATATTATAGTATCTTGTTTGACCGGTGTATGTAAATTATATGTTAATATATCTATCTCTTCTACATATTATAAGCAGATATATTATTTTAATGACATGTATGAGTAATAAATTGTGTTGTTATTTCTGTTAGCGAGTAGATAATTGTAATTGAATACAAGGAGTATCTTTATACTTTGTGGAAAGTAGGAATACATTGATATCTTTATACTTTATGCCTTTAAGAGTCTTCATCAGTTAGAAAAGTATTCCGGTCTGATATACCTACATGATATCTGATTCACCAGGAGGAACAACTTAAAATTATTTTCTATTCCTGTCTGATACCTTCCTTTTATTGTATTACAACAGAGGATCAACTTACTTTTAAATATTTTTATTCCGTTCTGATCCACCTAGTAAAAGTTGCCTTTGTTATTTACATTAGGACTATAAGGGAGTCAATAACATTCGATAGGGTGATCGATAGGTACCCACCTTCTCCTATAAACAAATGTTATTTTTCCCATGGCCTACTGGTTTCAATAACGGGTCGAACGCACGTGTTTTCCACAGATTAAACATTATCTCTACAAACAATATCGTACATTGCAGGCCCTTCGTTAATATTCCGCGATGTCGCCAGACCGCTTTTCATTCAACATCTCACTGAACGGAGCTTAATTGTCAAACAGAGCACGTATGTTAATTGTAAAAATCTATTATTAAACTGTTAATAGATTGATGTTTGTATACACAAACTTTTGTATGTAAAATTAGAAATCTGTATACAATTGTATTCTTTCTTATCAAGAATGACTAGTAATTTTGTCCGGCAAAAGAAACAAACAAATTTTTATGTTTTTTAGGATGCCAATTGTATTCATTAAGTATGTTTTTCAGCAGTCAAATGGTTAGATTATACGTAACAAAGGCCAATTGAGATATTAGTTAAATTGCCAGAACAAATTTATATGAATTGAACCCCGTTAATTCACAACAGACAACATACAAGTTCCAATTGAGAATTATTTGTGTGACACACAACACTGCGTTGCATTACATCACAGGCAAAATTAGGTTATTTTAATCTTAACTTGATTTGATAGATTCAGTGCTATTTCATTGAAAATTATTTTACAATAAAATAAATTTTAAGGTGTATTACGAGTTACGACACATAAAACTGAAATAAAAGATAATTTCTTAGCAAGTCATATCTGGTGTTCTATTTCGGATCACACGTTTTGTTTTAAGTTTATGGCCATCTAAAAAAGAAGTTAGCATAATTGTTAAATTACTTTCTTACCTTCACATTTCACATTACCAGGTTTTATTACATACTCAATATTAACAAAATAAATAACTATGACACGTAGTACCTCAAAACGAATCATCAAAGTGACAACTCCGATAAACTATGAGAAAAAGCACAGATAAGGCGCGAGATAAAATATTGACGAGCGGTCAATAAACCCATGTAATGCGATAATGTGGCGGGAATATAAATAGAGCCTGCGAATTAAGGCCAAGTGCATTACGAGGAGAAAACAGCGTTTGTTGATTATTATTGAAAACCGTAGGCTCTGGGAGGATGTCAATTTCTTCCACCTTAATCATTGGAGATTGTATTACAATGACATGAAGCATATTTGCCATTTATTTCTAATTAGTTGCGACGATGCTGATATACGGTAGACATTTATGCCCCTTTCAAATTCCACTATGATTACTTACAGCCCGTAAGAGCTTATAATTTAACCAATATACTTTTTTTAGGAATATCTGAAAATTCATATGCATCTTTGACCTTTGTTTATGACAATTTATGTTTCCAGCATACTTCACTAAAATCCTAATTATTTACAGAAATTAACCGTCAGCGCTGCGATGTTACCCAACGCCCTCACTACTTATATGCAACCCGTTCATCAAATTAGAGAGACGAAGGATCAGCGACATAATCTCTGAGAAGACATCGCGTCCGTCCGCCGCCCTTAATCCATAATCCATCAAAGACGCACGTCGCTTACGATTTACCATATCTCTCGATGTATGCCGTAAGAGCCATTACAGACTAGCGTATTTTTCTGCGCGTATACGCTCCTTTCAGCTAGTTTGCTTACACGCGCGCTACATTACGCGTAAAAGGGCGTATTTCGACGTGTTCACCGAAACCGCTGGTGTTGTATCAGTATCAACATTCAACATGCATAATACGAGCTTAGAAGCGCGTCAACGTTCGTACAAGTTGAGCGTGTGACAAAAGGCGCGCCTATACGCGGCTACATGCGCTTCCAACTTCATACGCGCGTATAAAACGCAAGTCTGAAACCGCTCTAACTTTCACATAACTCATTGTCAGTCAATAATTAAGGGCATGAGCGGAGAACACAAGAAATATGAGCGGTGAAAATTACAGTGTGTAACTGAGATTTAAAACACCGTGACCCTCGCGACTCGTGTGTTACTAATCAGCATTGAATAGCGGCTTGATAAATGTTTTAATTAATCATTACTTACAGTTGCAACAGTGTACCTTCGAACATGCTGTGTACATGTTATCTGATTTCTAATTAATATATAATCAAACTTATGTCGACTTGTAAATCGTAATGATTATCGTGCGTTCATTATTCATATGAAGACAGCTGTATATATTTTTTGTTATTAGTAAGTTAGTAGGCTTTATAGTCAGTTTCTGATTCGAGATTCTAAACACGATAACAATTATGAAAATCATTTGCAATGCTTTCCTATCTAATCCTAACATAACAATGTTGATAATAAATAAAAGTTGTAACTTAAAAAAAAAGCTCAAGTGCAATCATAAGTCAGCGTTAATCCTAAAAGCGATGCGAAAGCGAAAGACTGTAACACACTTATTACATTAGACTGTTCTGTGGTGGTCCAAGCTTAAGGATACATTTAATCTTATCTGCTGGATTTATTTGAGAGCACGTGACGTCATAATTAAATAACTTACGAATTAACATACGAAGTACGTAAGTTAAATTATACATTGGAAAGTGGTTGCATTCATTTTCTCTTATCTAAAAAATCTTTGACTCTGTATTGTGTTCCAAATATTTTAACGAAAGTTGAAATTCTTCAGAACGCATAATTTCACTGTTCTAGTATAATAAGCAAAGTCATTTGTTCAATATTTACAAGTAATATTTGAAAAGGAAGTGTTGTTTATTTTTTAATGTTACTACTAACGCTCTTTTGTTTTAATAATTATTTTTGTTCAAGTTGCTTGGAAGAAATCACTCACGAGCGATAAGGCCGCACTTTGTACATCTCTATAAATAAGTAGCTATGTCAACCATGTAACAAACTATATTTGTATGTACGAACAATAAAGAGCATTCATTCATTCAATTTTGAATCTTGATATAAACCTTACAATGAAATATCCCAGTAAATATACAAAATAAATTCCCTTCGATGCATCGTATATCATAGAACATAGCAACACGAAGATCAGTGTCACGTCTTTGTACATAAAAGAGAAAGTAATAATATAACAAGAGTGAAGTAGAATTTTGAATGATTTAGGGCCACGCAGCATCAGTTGCACGAGTAGGTTAATCGACGCAAATTGTACTGCCAACCCGTTACGGAGATGTTCTCGAAAACGTTTACAATCATATGAAATAGATACTTATGATATAGAAACTTTGTTTGTAAGGCTTTTATGAGAGATGGCAGCTACGAAAATAACATTAGTTACGAAATAGCAGTAAGTAGATAGTAGTAACCTAGGCTTAATGATTTCGTAGGATAGGTACAATTTAGATTCATTTGCAATAGGATTTAAAAGACAATCAAGAAAAGGTTATAACAAATGCTTTGCAATATTGTGCAGCATTTGCAAATTGTTACATATTAATTGCTACATTTAACAGATTTAACAAACGCCCTATACCTACGTGCAAATCCTAACAAAAACAGGAATACTGTTGCAAGGAAATTCCCGATTAACACGTCTTATATTACATACAAAATATCCATAAAATATATATGAATATCACGAGATACTCGGCCAAGGCGAAAGCGCGAACACGCAACGCAACCCGGAAGTCTTATTATATTTATTTACAAACAAAAAAAACTCGCGCGAAAACAACTCAATTAAACAATTTTAATCATCACACAATCGAGGATTTCTAGAAAAACTAAAAACGTTAATTAAGAACACTTTTAATGCAAGAGTATTGTTAGTGCAATTTTTGGAATAATACACAAAAATGGTTACAAAACTTTTGTTAAAATTGGTCTCCGTGTGACCACTGCTTTTAGGTCACATAGCTGTCTCTTTTACTTTTAAGGTTTATTTCCCTATTTCTCATAACACCTATACCTTCCATTTAGTCGAAAATTGAATCTTTTTACACAAAACAATTATTTCAGTTTGCACTATGAAAGTAGTTCTTCTTTATAATATTGACTCAAAGCTATAAGTTGTGCGTGACGAATTCTCTAAAACATTTAATGTCAGCACACAAACAGTACACTATTATAGTTTCCCGGTACAACAATCTGAACGCGAGTTAGTCACTCAGTTGAGTTAGTGACTAGTCTTTATGATTTGCGGGATCGGGTTACTTCATATTAATACAAAACGAATAAATAAAGCAGATGATTCGTATATGATTTTATTCTACACGGATAGAATTTCCTTGTATATTAACTATCAGACAAGTGAAATTTAGATAAACGAAATAATTAAAATTAGTAGACCGTATAAAGCCTAAAATATTGAATATTTTTCGATATGTACCTAAATTAGCAAGATATGTAAGGGCTTATTTATGAAACCTTAAAACCTATGCGATCGAATCTCTAGTTAAGGGGTGTTGAAAAAGGAAGCCCTTGTATTTCGCCATACTTGAAATGACTCAAATTCAATCACGCAGGATAATCTATAAATATCCATTTTAAATTTTCAATATATGTAGTTATGCTGCATATAAATAAATTAAAAAAGGAGTGACTAGTATTCTATATTGTTCTAGTATTCTATTGCAGATGTATTTCAATTATTAATTGAAAACATTTAACGGATTTTCAAACTCGTTTACTACAAAAGGGTAATTAATGTTCCTCGTAAGCTTAAATTACGTTATGTAAAATTTATCATTCAATTCAACAAATAACTATAATTGTTATAAATTTAAATTATATAAAAATACAGGGTCATTGTATCTATATTCAATATTCACTATTAATTTACGTATGCCCAAATCCACTGTGTACTTAAACCAGTCAAGAACCCTCTAGAGCACGTGACTGTTTACCCTCATCCCCCAATAGTTAACGGAAATACGATATAAACGTTTACAAAGATACATAGAGCAGCTTACAATATAGACTGTTTATTTTTATTGTATGCACGAATAATTCTTATTATAATACTCTATACAACGAATACTATATAAATTGAATATATTTTTAAATGCAAAACGATTATATTATGCCCAGTGTGTAATTACAATAACAAATAATCCTTTAAATATCTGAAAAATGTGTGTCACACTTTTACTTTCACATCCTATAAGTTTCACGACACCTATATTTTAATAAGTGAATTTAAAAAGCTTAATTGCTAAAAGAACTTATAAAATGTGACTGATAAAAATCACTTCAATTATTTAAATTGCGTTTATATTTGCAACGATCAGATGGATTGATTAAATTGCTTCCAAATAAATACGAGTATACGACATTTGGGTGATTATAAATTACTATAAGATTGTTACATTTCATTTAATTGTTATGACTCACATTTACAAATACATAAGATGAAATATGAAAGAACTCGAAATACATTTTTCAATACATAATCTACATTCAATATTTAAAAGTATAAAATGTAGCCTCTACATACTACATACTCTGTGACCACAATACGTCCATAGTCAGCATCCGCCCCACACAAGTCGCATCTAATGAACACAAGCCGCGGTTTGTTCTTGTGAATTGATAGATTTATATCCTTTTTATTGGGTTATACTTTGTTCCTAGTTAGATTAGTTTAACCGCTTCAAGATTACGACCAAATTTGAAGTTATAAACTGTTTTTAGAGAATTATGATTTTATGTTCCGTGAGTCTCATATAAAAGAAACTCACATAAAAAAGATAAAAATCATATGACGACAAATTAAAGACGTTAAAAAATATAAATAAAAATTTTAGATGTTAATTTTTGTCCATTATATTTAAAAGCATTTTACAAAGATTAAAGCTTAGAAGGACTTATCTTCATGTCATACATATACGTATATTATGCAACCCAATTACTCTAATCAAAATTTTACTACGACATAAGTCGCCACCAAAAAAACAAACAACAACAAAAAACTGTCACTACTTCCTGCCAATTCCATCAATCATCTCGATGCATTTGAAAGTGCTCTTAGACCGGGAGATATTGACACAAAATTTCGAGTCATTTGTAACAGGATGGCGGTTCTACAGGGGTCTTAGTACGCATTGACAAAAAGAAAAATGATGGTGTGAACGCTGGTACCGGCGGGTTAGTCGCGTGGGCGTTAGTCGAACTCGTCGGAAAAATAGCGAAAGTCAAACGATTTGTAACACAAAAATTTTAGAATTTACCGATAGCCCATAAAAAAGAAGTAGGCGGTAGTGTCATGCCATACTTTTCCGGTGTGACTTACAGCCAACCATACCGACGCGAATGTGTTGATTTAAAAAAAACAATTCAACCATTTGTACCAGGCTAACTTTTGCACAGGTAACCATCGTCGTGCAGCCATTTACGAAAATCGCCATGCCATACTTTTCGGACCATTCCAAATGGTCGCCATACCGCCGAAAATCTGCAAAATTTTTTTTTTCGCCAAACTTTTTGTACCAGTATTGCATTTGGATTTTTGGAGAGTATTTGATAAAATGTGACCATTATTATATTTGCCATACTTCTAGTAGGGGGAAAAAGTGCTGCCATACTTGAAAAATTAATTTATTATTAATTTATATAAGTGAAGATTTCCAACACATAAATTTTTGAAATTTTGAATTTATATTCGTTGATCCTCAAACTTACAGGAAAAATTAGTGCCATACTGTTACAAATCGTTCAAAATACGAATAACATCTTACAATAAAAGAAATCTTATACACATTCGCCACCTCCCACAAGTATGGCATTATCACACTTCTATTTATAATCATTCAGAAGTTGTTGAAAAAAAAATTTAAGGTGGTACAAATCGTTCGGCGAGAAAAAAAATTGCATATTTTCGGCGGTATGGCGACCATTTGGAATCGTCCGAAAAGTATGGCATGGCGATTTTCGTAAATGGCTGCACGACGATGGTTACCTGTGCAAAAGTTAGCCTGGTACAAATGGTTGAATTGTTTTTTTTTTAATCAACACATTCGCGTCGGTATGGCGGGCTGTAAGTCACACCGGAAAAGTATGGCATGACACTACCGCCTACTTCTTTTTTATGGGCTATCGGTAAATTTCAAAATTTTTGTGTTACAAATCGTTTGACTTTCGCTATTTTTCCGACGAGTTCGACTAACGCCCACGCGACTAAGCCGCCGGTACCAGCGTTCACACCATCATTTTTCTTTTTGTCATTGCGTACTAAGACCCCTGTAGAACCGCCATCCTGAAATTCAAATTCAAATTCAAATTGCTTTATTTGCTGAATGTAGAATACAGATGTTTGTAGATACAGGTAATATTGATCCTTAAACATTCTGCTCGTAGTTGAGCGTGCAAATATATTATAAACTACATTATACAATATTATATACCACAACACTTATAAATACACTTATATAATAAAAAAATATTATTCATTTATGTCCAGATATGCTATCCATTAATTTTAAATTTCTATTTTTGATTTGTCAAGTCACTTATATCATAGAATTGTTTTGTGATTAGCCAGTTTATTAACCTCGTCCGGAATATATGTACAGGTAATTCTTTAAAATCGTCTGGTATTTTATTGAATATTGTAATGCTTCTAAAAATTATACTATTTTTCGCAGTATTTATTCTACACGTCGGAAAATAAAGTTTGTTTTGATGTCTGGTCATAATTTGAGTATTAATTTCTCCTTTTTTCGTGTAATACTCGGGGTGCTTTCTTACAAATAAGCATACATCTCTAATATACATACATGTCAATGTTAATATACGAAGCTTAGCAAATATGGGTCTACAGCTGTCTCTTTGTCTCAATCCTACTATGGCCCGTACGCATTTTTTTTGCGCTATAAACACCTTTTGTCTATCACAAGATTGCCCCCATAATATAAGTCCATATGAGAGGATTGATGACACATATGCATGGTAAGCATTTAGGGCGGCCTCCATGGACACTGTGTTCCTGAGTCGTCTTATGACATAAACAAATCGGTTTATCTTGTCACATATGTATTCAATGTGCACATTCCATTTTAAATTTTCGTCCAAATGGATACCCAGAAACTTGTAGCTTTTTACCTGTTCTATGGTTTTGTTTTGATAATCAACTTTTAATTCGATTGGACGACTATTTTTAGTGCAAAATTGGATCATTTTAGTTTTGTCAAAGTTGATTTGGAGGTTATTGCTTTTTAACCACCCTACTATATCACATAATGCTTTACCTATTTCTAATTTGTAACAAGTATTCCTTGCATTGCCTTTCACAATAAGTGTGGTATCATCAGCGAATAAAACTGTTTTATGTTTGGTTATGTTTGGCAGGTCGTTTATATACATGAGAAATAGAAATGGACCGAGAATACTGCCCTGTGGCACTCCGGAGCTATTGAACCTTCTACTGGATTTATATATAATTTTATTTTTGTTAACACATTTTACTAGTTCGACATATTGCTCCCTTTCTCTGAGATAGTTTTCAATCCATTCATTCGCTTTACCTCTGATCCCATATTTCGCTAGTTTATATAAGAGCAAATTATGGTCTACAAAATCAAACGCTTTACTCATGTCCAGGAATACAGCTGTCGCAGCATTCTTTTCAATAAAGGCTTGAATAACTTCTTTTACTAAGTCAAAACTAGCTAAGGATGTTGAACTATTTTTTCTGAAGCCAAATTGTTGTCTAGTTAATAATTTATTCATGTTTACGAAATTTTTTAGTCTTTCTACTACCACCTTCTCAAAGATTTTTGAAAACACAGGTATTAATGATATGGGTCTATAATTCGTTATATCAGAGGGATCCCCTTTTTTATACAAAGGTTTTACTACTGCGGTTTTTAGAATTGTAGGGAATATTCCTTGTTCCATAGATAAATTTATCAAGAAAGATAGTGGACTAGCTATACCTTTGCTTGTTACTTTCAATATCTTTGTACAGATTCCATCGGATCCTACTGCATTTGTATTTTTTAGTGATTGAATTATTTTAGAGACTTCTTCAACGCTAGTTGGGGTCAAGAACATTGAATTTAAATTATCATAGGTCAATGTTTTTTTAATGTCTGTCATATTGAATTGGAAGTTCGTCTGATTAGTCATGTCAATGAAATAATTATTGAATTGTTCGCAAATGTCATTAATTGAGGAATACACAATATTATTTATTTTAATCTCACCTATTTCGTGTGTATTACTGACTTCATTGATGTTATTTGATATCATTTTCCATAAAGCTTGGCCTTTATTCTTATTTTTGAGTATATACTTAGCACTTTGTATTCTTTTAGATTTGAAAATACACTTTTTTAATATATGTGTGTACTTCTTGTAATTTTTCCATTTGTTCTTCTTATTATTATTTGAATATAAATAGTTTAAGTACAGGTATCGTTTCCGTACACAACATTTTTTTAAGCCCTTTGTTATCCAGTTTATGTTTGTTTTGTTTGTACTTATTTTTATCTTAATATATGGAAAACATAAATTATAAAATAAAGAATATAATTCATGGAATGCTCTGAAACACTCATTTATATCGTTCGATTCGTATATTTCCGAGAAGGTCAATGATGATATACAGTCATTAAATTTATTTATATTATATTTGCAGTAGTCTCTCCTTATTTCAAACCAATGTGAATTTGTTTTTTGTTTACTAATATTTATTTTTATAAGTTGCGCCGTTTCATGGTCTGAAAGGCCAAGATGAATAACCTCTGCCATTACCCCTCTTTTAATATTGGTAGCTATCTGGTCTAAGCATGCTCCCTGTCTTGTCGGTGTCTTTATGTGACATTCAATATTAAAATTTTTCAAACAATGTATTTAGTTCATACGATAGCTTAGTATTTTTTAATACATCAATATTCCAGTCCCCACACAATATTACCTTTTTATTGTTAACTGAAATAACTTGTAATAAATCTTGGAGCCTTTCAACAAAAATATTAATATTATGTCCGGGTACTCTATATATATACAGATAACTATCGTGTTTAAGTGTTTTAGATAAATTCCACAACATTCAAAATATAAATCACAGGAATAATCCTTTAAGTAGTCTAAATTAGTGCATGGAATATCTTGTTTCACTAATATGCAAGTTCCTCCCCTTTTTTGCTTTCGTGAATATGATGAACGCACTTTATAGCCTGGTAGCTGAAGTAGTCGTTCATTTCCCATTTTTATAAAGGTTTCACACAAACATATGATATCTATCTGTGAAGTTGTATTTAATTGTGAAATTGCAAGATATAATTCTTCTGATTTACCAGTGGCGCCAGCTATATTTTGATGCAGAATTGTTAGATAATTTGTTTTAGGAACGAAAAAGCTCATTATTTTCTGCTGGATATTCTGGTGGTGTACTTTTTGATGTATTATTAGTCTTATTTATTATTTTATTAAGATTTTCTTTTTTACTCATAGTGAAATAATAAGGAATTGTGCCTTTTTTTATTTTAGAGTAGCTCAAATTATTATTTTGTACATTTTGTAGTGTACATTGTTCTTTCAGTTTTTTGGCAATATGTTTAATATTTAAATATATTTTTTTGTACTCAATACTGTCAATTTCGATATTCAATTTATTAGTTAAGTTTTCCAAATAATTTAATCCATAATTATAGTATTTGTAATTTCCATCAATATTGATATATGTACAATTTGTATGTTGTTAGTTTTTTTCATTTCTGTATATATAGTTAAAAAGTTGATGTAATATCTTTAATTAATACGATTTACGATCATCGATCTATATAAATAAAAAATTCTATTATTACGCATAAATTACTATACATTTATTTGCCTATAACGAATGTAATAAAATGAACACTAAAATATAACTTCCCATATAAATCCTTCCCATATCTACCATTAAACCTATCGTAGAGGTTAAACATTTTAATATTTTAACTCCCTATTAAAATCTATATAACTAGATTCATGATACAGGCTTAAGGTCCGGTCAGGTCGAGTTTGAGGTCGGTTCAGTAGACCGTGACAACCTTGTCTATTATTTCAATTTGAATGGGTTTTAAAATTTTCGCTCTTTTCCGATTTTGCTGTGACGATAACTTTTCCAATCGATTTAATTATTGGGTAAATTTATATATTTTTTTTAATGGTCTAGCGTGTAGTGAAAACGGATGTAACCTAATTTAATTGTATACTAAAGTGTTTAGTAAGTTATTGCTAACTTCAATAGAAAACCTATTGGCTCAAAAGCTTAAAAGTTTTAAATTTAGACGCGATACTTAACAATAATAATTTATTTAATATGTTGTATGGTATATCCACTCATAGATAATAGTAATAATAATATCTACCTACTAATTTAATCATCCGGATGCTAAAATACGAATAAAAACGCGAAGGGTTCTCTTTATAGTTTAATAGGGGATTTTTTTTCATTCATCATAATGTTTTTTGTTATTAATCATCATCCTCCCTCACCAACAGTGTAAATATCGATGATTTGCAATTCTGAGATGATTAATATTTTGTAACAAAAAAAGGTAGCCGGTAACATGTTACATACTTTCTAAATAATTAAAAAATTTAACGCGCAAATGTACATGCATCGTAAACTTATTTTTTTTTAAGATTTACTGGCCTGTCGTAAACTTATAAACCTTACCATTAACTCCACAGTCGAACTTATAAATAGCTGAACATTTCATACCTGAAAAAATAAAATAAAAAATTAATAAGATTTATAATATTCCACTACATACGCCGAAGATTAAATACGATAAAAAGTCACGCACACCAGTCCATGACGTAAGCCTAATCTATGGTTCGCAAAAATAAACTACCCGCAAAAAACTGCCTCGTCTTTTATAATACTCATATACTGTACTGTTACTTCCAATTATTTATAATAGATTATGTACTAGCCTTTGAAAGTATATGGTGAAAAAATAACCAGCTTCGACCATTGTTTTTATGGTGGCACGATAAAAATTAGATTTATGACTAGCATAAATAGATTATTATGAAAAAATGCCACACCTGCGACCATGTGGTCTATTTAATCGGTATTTTTTGCTTCACGAAACAGAGATTAGTTTCCTTTAAAAGTTATGAAAGAAATGTGTTTTAAATTTTGTGTCAATATAACAATTATAGGTGCTATAAATACGATGTATCAAAGTTTAATACGTCCGTTGCATGATAACGATACTTGAAAATAAAGCCTATTCCTATGTATTTACACAATATTAATCTGTAAGAGCATTTATTGCATATGCCTTTACTAACGTATACAAATTAAATTATAGAATCACGAAAAAACTATTAAAAATCTATAAATTCAGTATTTGAGTTGCTTTAAACCTTATATAAAGACAATAAAAACCTTTTCCCTTAAGACAAAACCTCCACCTAGTACCTACCAACTTATAAAAAGTAATACCTCGCATAATATTTAGTTACTCGTGTTAAATGAACTTAAAATATATTGAATTTCTCAACAAAAAATTTTTTTTTTCGCACAAAACCCGTTTTCAGCTATGCGTGCACTTTCACAAGTCATTCGATAACTTATAGATAAATAATTACTCTTCAAATAATAATAATAATATCTTTGCATCTAACGAATGTGACATGTCGCGGTGGTATGTGTACTATCACCATACATTTTGTACGTTATATAATAACAAATGACAAGATGTACAACGATAAACACTCGAATATAATTAGATTCCGATTGCGATAAAAGTTAAAAAATTGCCTTTAATTGTATGACGCATTGGAAGAGAAATCCGTATGAGCATATTGCGCGCGAGTATTGTGAAATTTATAAGATAGTAAGTAGATATGTTTATAATAACTTAGAGATACATTGGTACATTTTTTGTTTCATTCATTGTTGGTATTGTATTTTTCATATAGCTGGTTTGATTAATTATTATTAAAATAGAAAGAATTTTACTTTTGGCTCTCATTTTGATGGGACATATCCATAGTACAAAACATGTAAAAATACTGAAATACATGTTGAAAATGTATCTTGTGCGCGATCTTTTCTAGCCTTAAATCAAACTTGAGATATAATTTAGTCAATTAAATTTTAATTAGTTCAAAATTCACACTTTCAGTTCAAATTTCACACTTTCCTTCTTGCATTTTAAATTTTATCATGTTCAACTAGAAAAAAAAAATTATAACGATTAATTAATTACATATCGATGACTTTCCGATTAATCGATCCGGTACAGAAATGTATGTCTCTGTGTATGTAGGGAACAAAAAACTAGTCACCCACAACTTCACCTTGCTCCGTCTACCATAACTTTCTAGCTTGAGAAAAAAAATCACGTTTGCTACTTGTAAATTGTTGAGATTATTCCCATGTACTGAATATTAACTCTTTGTTTACAATTTGCGGAAACATTGTTTGCATTACATTAAATTAAACGAAATAATAAATTTACATAATTTTGCAATAATATGTTTATAGCAGTTCAAATAACTGTCAACATACATCGCATTTAAAGGTAAAATTACCATGTTTATATTCTTATCTAAAATATTATAATAAGGCACGGCATAAGTTTAAACGCAAAAATAATTTTAGCGGGAGCTTTTTTCGTAAACCACTCCTTTGTTGGATCAACATATAAAATGATATATTTTATCAGAGTTCAAAAAGACTTTTTATTACAAAATAATTTTTGAAATTTAAAACGACTAATGTTATAACTGTGCGCATACCTACTCTAAGTTTTTCAGATAGGTATTTTTTACCATTTAATGTATGTAATGAATTATAGCCATACTTTAACATATAACGCAACACTAGTTTTTTATATAAAATCGAGGACCATATTACATAGTCAAAAACCTGTCAATATTGGAGCTTTTGAAAAAAAAACCGCGTCTGTTGCAATAATCGAGCCGGAAGCACGATTTAACGATCTACAATAAAACAACGCACACGTGAAAGCTATCCTTAATTTGTTATATAAAAACACTTAAACAGAATCATTGCTAGCCGACCGCAAGCTATCATTAGTATATTATTTTAATTTTTACGAGTGCGCCGAGTTAATAACTCGAATATCTAACTATTGTGAAACGAAACGTTTTACATTGTTGTGATTTAAACGAATGTGTCGTTACGGCATATAATATTTTTCTGTGTGATAATGACTGTGACTGAGAACGGTCACAGTACATAAGAAGTACATAAGAATTCAGAATCCATTACTATTGTGAAAAATTTTATAGATTAAAGAAATCTAACAATTGTCTACCAATCATTCGTAAGACAAAAGAAATATTTTGTCGATTAAAACTGAGCGTAGTTTACTGCTAATAAGTCACATAGTTAATAGTATACATTTTACATTCTTAAAACGTAACCTACCACCGTTGCTTAGAAAGTCAAATATCTCTAACTTCAGACAATTTAGATTCAATTGAATGAATCAATCAACTGCACACACTATAACATCAATGTTCTTACCTCATAATACCGTATAACAGTTACAACAGTAAATCTTACTATTTAATAAATACATATACAATTTAACTAGCACATCACGTAGATGGTAAATACTTGAGATATGATCTGGTTATGTGTCGTGTACCATTCATTATAACTGTTACTATGCACTTTACTCGAATACGTAACATTGTTATGTGTACGATCATACGATAACTTGCTTTAGTACCAATAATTTACATTTTACGAAAAGACCTGAGCTTCAATAGTAATCTATATATATAAAAGAAAGTCGTGTTAGTTACTCCACTTATAACTCAAGAACGGCTAAACCGATTTAGCTGAAAATTGGCAGGGAGGTAGTTTAGAGCCAGGAGAAGGACATAGGATACTAAATATGTACCACGGGCGAAGCCGGGGCGGACCACTAGTTATTTAAAAAAAAATCAAAAAATTTCTAGTTGAAATTATTCAATAATTATAGGAGTCATTAATTAAGGCGCGTTCGTATGAAACTGTTATATATTCACTTCAAATTAAAAAAAGGTATAAATCTTATTGAATATATTTCACGATCCATACTTTATCAAATCATCTTAGTTCCTTCAAATCCTATTTCGTAAATTTTCTTGCTATTAATCCTATACAAACTTGCTTATACAAGAAACCAGTGGCATTCAATACATTTACAACTTTCAATTCGAGTTGATAAGCCAAATCCGCCCAAATCGCGATGCACACGATATCATGTTACATTAAAATTGAAACAAGAATAATTGCGATTGAATACATTCACTTTAATAACATGCATAACGCGAGATCACGCCGCGCGATATATAGTCGATATATATCGATATATTATGTCGATATCGATTATATATGAATCGATTTCACACCCATCTCTCAAAGCAATTCACAATGGTGGATGTTTATGAGTTGTGCAATATAATGTCAGTATGTATCGTGATGTTTCACGGCCTTGTTGCTAATGGTTCACTTGTTCAGACACAGATTGGCGATAGGGCAGGTCAAATTGTTTGTAAAAAGCTATCGATTGGATAGAAATGGAATGTATAGATTTCAATCTCCGATTTCAACGGCTGTAGGTTTTATTATTGCATATTTTGCATATTTAATAAAGTAGCTTAATTTCATCTTTAGTGCTCCATTCTTCTATCATACTTAAATGTACTAGTAACTATGTAACAGATAGTTGCAAATACTTTCATTGAAATAGTAATATTGCTGGACAAATAATTTCAAACCACAAAAAAAAAACAAAACCAAACAGGCCAATACCTCTACCACTATCGCGTAAAAAAAGTTCTTCTCCCCCTAAATTCCTAGTGTTATTGCAAAATTCGGTCAGCAAGTCTCATCTACCAAAGAATACGTAATAATATTTCATGCTAACACAATGATTGATATCAATTTCACACCTATCTCTCAAAATCTATTACCGTGCGTGCATGTTAATATTTACATGTTGTGTAATATGTCAGTTTCATTTAAATTATTTATTCAGGCTACAATTATCACACTAGAAACAGACAGATGAAATCAATTTTTTTTTATCTTGACGTGAGGTAATTGTTGTGAAGATGAATTAAGCTGTCTAATTAAATTTAATTATGTTATAATTTCTCACGAACCAGAGCAATGATTGAAAAGCTATGATACTTTTATAATGATGACCTTTTACTTCCACCTACGTGTGTGAAATTTTAAGCAAAACAAGGACTATTCAATGTAGCACACTGTAGTTATTCTAGCTTAAAACTTTTAAACTACATAAGTAGTTAACCTAATTCATATTTACTAAATACTTATTTGTAACTAGAGGTCCGCCCGGCTTCGCCCGTGGTACATATTTCGCAATAAAAGGTAGCCTATGTCCTTTCTCGGGTATCAAAATATCTCCATACCAAATTTCATGCAAATTGGTTCAGTAGTTTAGGCGTGATTGAGTAACAGACAGACAGACAGAGTTACTTTCGCATTTATAATATTAGTATGGATTTAATTACATTTTACATATTATTCCATTTAAAAGCAAAGGTACTTGTTACCAAATAATGCTTACTTGTTTCTCAACGTAGCCTCTTTATTCTACCAGAATAATGATCTAGTTTCCATATTATCTAACTAGCTAAACAAGAACACAACATAAAATCCAAAACAACATTTCATCTCCTCACGTCAAACGGACGCGTATTTACTTTCTCCACTCAAACCGATGCTATGGGTGTCAGAACAAAGCTTGCGTTAAAATTATTGTTATCGCAATCGTGTTATTGTAAAACTATAATTTTGAAATGAATCGATGTTATTGCGCAATAGCTAAGAATATATTATACAGCCCACAATGTGTAAATTATGATAATTATGGTTTGATCTTGTCTAGAAATAAAAGACAGGCCTAAAATTATAATTTATATTATACAAGAGCTTGGATTGAGCTAGTTCTATAATTACAATTTACTGTACAACTTTAGGTTAGTTTGTAATGCTTTCCCGTGTGGAGTTTCTGGTCTCCTATCGGGCGCGTCCCCAGGTGGCGGATAGGGGGAGGCCTCCCAGATATGGGGGGTACCGGTGGTATTGCCGGCGCGGACCAAAACCAGCTTGGAGGAACTCGAGGGCTACATGCCTTCGTCGCAATTTCTGCTCTGCAGGGAGCTTCCCTGTGCAGTTGCTGGGTTCGAGTTCGAACAGTGCTGCTGTTGGCGGCGACGTATGGTAACCAGTGGTTGCGGACGTTTTTAGTCCTACTGGGCGAGGGGCTGCTCTGCAGCGGTGGATGGCGGTTGCTACAATCGCGGCGCGGCGGGCTGGGCGGCAGGCTTTCTGACGTCTGGTTAGGGGCTTCGGCCTCCCGTCGGGCAACCTGTTACCCGTCGTAGTGTTGTTGTCACGTCTAGCAGCTACGACGGACCAGGGGGCTTGCCTTAACCGGCCGGTTCGAGAGGAAGGACACCTCATCAAAAAACCCTCAAATCTGCGTTTCAGTCCAGCGGCGTGGATTTCCTGTCCCTTTTGGACAGTTTGGCTCGGGAGTGCGTGAGCTTTAGCTGTGGCCTCCCATGGATACCGCCCGACCTCCATGGTGTATAAGGGTTATCCGGGTGCAGGGGGCACCGCCCGGATGGACTTTTTATATCCCCCATACTCGTGGGAACAAAAATGTCTTTTAACCCGGCCCCATTTAATAACGACGACTCTAGCAAAATAAATTTGGACAATGATAGACAACACGATTCGGATGACGCAAAGACAAGACGGACGAGAGCTGGGGGGCTTTCGAAATCAAGCTCAGCCAACAGCGTGGTGGATATGCAATCCCACGAAAAGGGAAGGCTGTGGCGGAAGAGGTCCCTAGATAGGAGCCGCTCCGGTTCGGATTCGGAGGATGGGTTTGGGGGTTCAAAAACCCCCTGCCAAAAAACATCCAAAAGAGGGAAGGGACGCACGCCGGGTACGTGCGCCGCTCGGCGTGCAGCCAAACTGGACGCGTCGCGCAAACTGGAAACAGAGTTGCAGGCTGAGCAGGAGGTCGCGGAGTGCGCTGAGCGCATCGAGGCGATGCGCGCTAGCGCCCCCCTCCCCCCCATTCCAATAGAGGAAGGAAACACGGCGGAGGCTCTTAGCCTCCGTATTGCGGATAGCTTGGCCGCCATTGAGAAGGTGCGGTCCAGGTCAAACAATTTGAAGACCACTTTCAAAAAAGTCCTCAAATTGGCGCACGATGACATTGAACTGTCGGTTGCACAATTCAAGCGGCTCACAGTCTCAGAGGAGACACGGCTTCTGCAGGCGGACAACTCCCGCCTACAGGCCGAGATCGACTTCCTCAAAAGGGAGCTCGAAAAGGTGAAGACCTCGCAAAGCGTACAAGTGCGTCCTCAACCGCGGGAACCAGATGCTGATCTGGTAGCTTCCATTTTGCGCCAGGTTGGAGACATGATTAACGCTAGGTTTGAGGCCCTGGAGGAGCGTCTGCCGCCGGCTAAGCGACTAAGACCGGCGCTGGCGGCGGATAACAGGAGAGCGACAGTGGAGGCCGTCCAACAGGCGACCCAGGACCTTGTCCCTCTCCCACCACCAGCAGAAAAAACATATGCAATGGCTGCCTCGGTACCGCAACCGGGCATATCGGCGACGGGGTCCACTCCAAAACGGGCCGTGAAGCATGCTGCGGCTCCGGTCGGGAAGACTGCTTTAAAGCAGCAAGTGGCGGTACAGGTTGCAGCGACGGCCATGAAGCCGAAGCCGAAGGCCAACAAGAAGAAAAAAGTGGCGTCGAAAAGCGCGGCGAACTCAAAACCCGCCAGCATAGTCGCGCCCTCCACATCAGCCCCATCGTCAGACCCCCTCCCGCAACAGCAGCCAGAGGAAGGATGGACTGTTGTCGGGAAGGGTGGGAAGAAAACAAAGGGGGCCAAGGCTAAGAAGCCTGCGGCGCAGTCCCGCAAAAAGCGGCACAAGATCCACGTTCCCTCTTCCTCGGCTGTCGTCCTGACCCTTCAGCCGGGAGCGGAGGAGCGAGGCATAAGTTATGCCAAGATCATGATGGAGGCGCGGCGTGGGATCAATCTTGGGGAGATCGGCATCGGTGCGATGCGCTTTAAGCGTGGTGTTACCGGTGCCAGGATATTGGAGATACCTGGTGCTTCCAGCACAAAGGAAGCGGATGCTCTAGCCGCCAAATTGCGTGAGGTATTAGGCGAGGTTAATGTGAAGGTGACCAGGCCAGTGAAGTGCGCAGAGCTGCGTATTACTGGCCTGGATGACTCGGCCTCTGCTGAAGACATTGCGACCGCGGTCTCACGTGCAGGGGAGTGTTCCGTCGAGCACGTAAAGTGTGGTGCCCTGCGTTCTGGCCCGCGGGGCGCAATGTCAGCCTGGGTAAGCTGTCCGGTTACCGCGGCGAAGAAGGTGGCGCAGGTGGGGCGCGTTCAGGTGGGGTGGGTTTCCGCAAGGGTCTCATTAATCGAGCAGAAGCCCCTCCGCTGCTTCCGCTGCCAGGAGCTAGGCCATGTAAGTGCTACGTGCTCATCTCTTGCGGATCGGAGTACCATTTGTTTCCGCTGCGGTGAAATGGGCCATAAAGCGGGCGAATGCTCTGCTACCACCGCTCACTGCGCCCTTTGTGCAGAAGCAAAGCGACCAGCAGAACATCGGCTTGGAAGCTTAGCCTGTAAGGCCCCCAAGCCAAAAAAAGGCGGAATGCGGAAGCAAGATGGTGCTCGGGCTCCATCTCGCTCCGCTCTGGTACCTGAGGTGCCGCAAACGGAGGCAGCAATGGAAACGCAGTAATGGCCCCACTGCGTTTCCTACAGGCCAATATCAACCACTGTGCTAGGTCCCAGGATCTTTTACTCCAAAGCCTGGCAGAGTGGGAGATTGATGTGGCGATTGTGTCTGAGCCGTACAATGTCCCCGCCTGGGATAACTGGGCGGGTGATCTAGATAGCTTGGTGACACTAGTTGCACAAGGCGGTACTCAAATAGAACAAGTGGTCAGGCGAAAGGGCTGCGTATCAGCGGTAATTAACGGATACACCGTCGTGGGGGTGTATTTCTCGCCAAATCGCTGTCTCGCTGATTTCGAGGAGTTCCTCGTCGTGTTGAGAGATTTGATCGACCTCGCGCAGCCACTGCCTGTTCTTCTGGCCGGGGACTTCAACGCCAAGTCCGTGTCTTGGGGTTGCCGGGCAGGTGACGTGCGCGGTACTCTGCTTGCAGACTGGGCGGTCGCCTCTGGGTTAACACTTATTAACCGCGGAACAGAGCTGACATGCGTGCGACAGAGGGGTGGCTCTATTGTAGATGTCACCTTCGCGAGCCCCCCTCTCGCTCGTTGTATTCAAGACTGGAGGGTTCTGGTGGACGTGGAGACGCTTTCGGATCACCGCTACATCCGGTTCAGCGTCTCCACGCCCTCGACGGCTAACAGTCGATTCCCCACTGGTGAGCGCCATCCGCGCTGGGCGCTTGGAAGCCTTGATAAGGAGCTTCTCATTGAAGCTGCCATAGTGCAAGCCTGGCTCCCGACGCCGCAGGGTGACGATGTTGATGTGGAGGAGGAGGCCACTTGGCTTGCCAACGCAATGGCGCAAATATGCGACGCGAGCATGCGGAGAGTGCGGTCAGTCCCGCGAAGGCGACAAATGTACTGGTGGTCCGCCGATATCTCCCAGCTACGCGCTTCTTGCGTAGCTGCGAGGCGGGCGTACACCAGGCATAGACGCCGTAGACGGCGTGACGAAGAGGAGGAGGCGCGGTTATACGCCGTCTACAGAGACTGTATCGTGACTCTCCAGGACGCGATAGGCACAGCAAAAACTCGCGCATGGGAGGAGATGCTCGAAGATTTGAACCACGAACCCTGGGGTCGGCCTTACAAGAGGGTGAGGCAAAAGCTTCGCCCTTGGGCCCCGCCCCTATCTCAAACTCTGGAGCCTCGATTTCTGGAGCAGGTGGTGACGTCCCTGTTTCCGAATCGGGGAAGACATTCTCCCCCGCCGATGGCATCCACAATGACTGTGCAGGAGGAGTATGCTGATGAAAATGTCCCTGTGGTCACGCGTGACGAGCTCGCAGTGGCGGTGGAGCGGCTCAAAGCAAAAAAGACCGCTCCCGGCCCTGATGGTATCCCGGGGCGGGCTTGGGTTCTGGCGCTAGAGTCACTTGGACCCAGGGTGGAACAGCTCTTCACAGAATGCCTCCAACAGGGCCAATTTCCCCGGAGGTGGAAGACCGGGAATTTGGTCCTGTTGCAGAAGGACGGACGCCCGCGCGATTCGCCCTCGGCTTACAGGCCGATCGTGCTGCTCGATGAGGTGAGCAAGCTCTTTGAGCGCGTTTTCGCAGCTCGCCTCATCGACCACCTGGAGGGAGTGGGGCCGGACCTGAGCGAAAACCAGTTTGGATTCCGCCGGGGACGGTCCACCATTGATGCGATCGCTGCGCTGCGTGACCTCGCAGACAATGTGGCTGATGAAGGTGGAGTGCTTTTGGCGGTGTCTCTTGACATCGCCAACGCTTTTAACTCGCTACCATGGAGTTGCGTAATTGAGGCGCTCCGCTATCACAACGTGCCCGAGTACATGGTGCGATTGCTGCAGTCCTACCTATCAGAGAGGGCTGTGGCGTACCCCGCACGCCGTGGATGGATGGAAAAGGAAATGTCGTGCGGTGTTCCACAGGGCTCGGTTCTTGGGCCTCTCCTGTGGAACATCGGTTACGACTGGGTCCTGCGCGCCACTTATCTCCCGGGTGTAAGCGTGCTTTGCTATGCGGATGACACCCTGGTGACTGCGCGTGGGGCCTCGTATAGGGACGCGGCCCTCCTTGCGACCGCTGGTGTTGCAGAAGTTGTGCGCCGGATTAGAAGACTTGGTCTAGAGGTGGCCCTGGACAAGTCAGAGGCGATTTTGTTTCGTGGCCGTCGAAGGGCGCAGGCTGCTGGATCAGCCATTCAGGTGGGCGGTGCGTCCATCAGCGTTGGTTCCACGTTGCGCTATCTGGGCATCGTGTTGGACAGCAGCTGGACATTCGTGGAACACTTCCGTCGCCTCGCCCCCCGGCTTGTTGGGGTGGCCGGGGCACTTGGAAGTCTGCTCCCGAATCTTAGGGGGGCTGGGGGCGCGTGCCGTCGTCTTTACACCGGCGTCATTCGCTCCATGGCCCTCTATGGTGCGCCCATTTGGGCTGACTCTTTGAGTGTCCGTACCAGACCCCTATTGCGTAGACCGCAGCGGGTCATGGCGCTCAGAATCGTGAGGGCATATCGCACGGTGTCCTTCGAGGCCGCGTGCGCAATGGCGGGGACGCCCCCGTGGGACCTGGACGCCGAAATGCTGGCGGACGTCTATCGCCGCGTCGCCGCGTCCAGATCGCACGGGATCAACCCATATCTGGAGCAGGTCCAGCAATGGAGGGCTGATGCTCTCGAGCGGCGATTCAGTGAGTGGAAACGACGGCTCGAAGAGCCCAGCGCAGGAGTAAGGACGGTCGAAGCAATCCGACCGGTCCTACGTGAGTGGTGCGACAGGCGGCATGGGGCCATCACCTTCCGCCTGACACAGGTACTGTCCGGACACGGCTGTTTCGGGCGGTACCTGTGCAAAGTCGCCAGACGGGAGCCGCAAATGGCTTGTCATTGGTGCGACTGTCCGGAGGACACGGCAGACCATACTCTCGCCGTGTGCCCCGCGTGGTCAGAGCCCCGTGCTCGCCTGGTCGCAGTCGTCGGCCCTGATCTCTCCCTGCCTTCCATAGTTCGCGAAATGGTTGGCGGCGACAGATCGTGGTCCGCGGCTATCACATTCTGCGAGTATGTGATGTCGCAGAAGGAGGAGGCAGAGCGGGTCCGCGAGAGAAACCCTTCCGCGGATCCGATTCGGCGTCGTCGTCCTATGGGGTGTCGTCGCCGTGTCGCGGCCGCTTTACACGGTCGCGACCTGCCTCCCTGATGATGGGCACCGGATGATGGAACGGGGATATAATCCATCATCCGGTGCGGAGAGGCGGCGTGAGAAGTGTTCCACTCACGCCGCCCCCCCAGGAAGGTAGACCTGGCGGCCTCCCGCCACATTCGCGTTGGGCCTGGAGACAGGCTGCCGCTGACGGGTCTGCGGACGCGGTTCTACCGAATACCCGCGGCCCCGTCAATAAAGCGGCACGGCGTAACACAGTGGAGTTTAGTCGGTAGGACCCTGCACTCAGCAGGGTGAGTCCGACATAACCCAGGGCTCTTCCCCCGAGTGCCCTGGGTATGCCTAAATGCATTCTCCACTATAAAAAAAAAAAAAAAAAAAAGTTTGTAATGCTTTTGCTTCCGAGAGAAAATTACAACAGTCTAAAATAGTTTCAACATATCATATTAAATTAATAAATTGGTTTTACTTCTAAATTGATTCCATCATTTGATTATCAAATTAATCGGAAACGAAGAATGAATATTCATCCGCCTATTAGCATCTAAATTTGTCGATCACTGATCAAACTCACAACCAATCGATCATAGTTTAACAACATTACATCAAGAGAAATGTTGTGTAATCGTTTAATACATATACAAAGTCAATAAATCGCAAATCACACACGATTAAGACGCACTCAGGCGCATACACACTCGATATAAAATGTAAATACAGAGTGTCATCGCTTTCGCGCTTACGAGTCACGATGTAAGGCTCCGGAAGACAAGTAAGTTTACAGTTTATAAATCTTTTGCTAAAAGTAAGAGCCATTTACTGTCTACGATATTGACAACGTGTGATGATAGATAATTGTTGTATGACAAGGTTGTACACAAACTGGAATTAAAAGCCATTTGATACTTAAAAGCAGAGTTCTGAATTTACATTTTGTAAAATGTAATATTGGTAGAGTATTTACATTTTGCCGTCGCTGGATAAAGCTTGGTGTCTTGTGTTTTCTAATTTTTATTTTACGCAACAATAATTTTCTCTTGTTTTTTTTTAATCTTTATTGAATACGAGAGTTAATAATTTTCTCTAGTTACAATGACAATCCCTTTTGACAAGTGAACTTGACATTAAATAGTGAAAACAAACCCATTCATTTATCTTATAAAATTAAAATCATCGCAGGTATCAATTAGTATAGAAAATATAAATTTATCGAAGTAAATTTAAATACATCGAAATAAATAAATTTTAATTTGTCGTTTACTTATTTAAATACATATATTCAAATGTGATACAAAAACTATAAAAGTTTCCATCTAAAATATCAAACGAGCAAAGTCACTTAGAATGCAAGCGCACACAATGACCGGATTCAAACCGTTTTGATCATTTATGTGAAAATTGAAAAATATTTATCGTCATTTAAAATATCCTTACAATTTTAAACCAACACAACATACACAAATTTAAGCCTTATTCCTTACAACATAAGGTTTACAAACTTGTGTTTATATAATAATTGTTAAAGTACATGTGCATCCGATGGCTTGCGCAGGTGCCGACGCACCTTGAAACCGAGATAAAAAAGGAGAAACACTTATAGCAGCTGTTACTCAGATTTCATACGGTTGGACCAGTTCGGGAACTTATTTAGATGGATTTGTATAAACGTGATGTTCTCGCTAGTAGGTTACTTTACTGGTAAGTACCTATTTCATACATGCTATTGAGATAGGTCATAAATTATTTAATATTCGATACTCACGTGTTTTTACTTCTTAATTATTATTCCAGACAACAATGCCATCATTCTTAAGTATTATCATACCAAGTTTAAGAGAAATCACTTCAATAGTTTTTGTGTGAACAGCAACAAATTTGCGTAAACAGCTCTCTGTAGTTTTACAAAAATTAATCGATTAGCAATGTTTCTAAACATTTCTCGAACCAAATATGACAAAAAAGCCTTATTGAAAAATATCACTTAATAACGCAATTGGTCATAAAAGTGAACGACCTAGTTCTATTATAAAAATATTCGACTTGTTAAAAAAACATTCACGGTCATTTTTTTGCAATGGCCTCGAACGAGCGCGGAGGCTGTCCGAACACGCGAGCTCGAGATTCAGTCATTATTTAATACCAAAGCTAGGCTTGAGGCTATGCTAAACGAAAATCTAATTATAGTCATTTTGTTTGTGTGGATTTTTTGCGGCTAGCAATATTCATTTCAAGGAATTCTTTTTTTTAACCTTACATTTAACAGGAAGTATAACGCTCGTAACGTCATAACAATGGATGAGTAATCGCGCTATTAACAAAAGAAAATTAAGATTGAGTACAACAATGTACAAACACAAATTATAATCATGTAAGACAATAAACTTCCGCCGAAAATGCACGCATTAATAGCAAATATAGACATTCAATCGCGCACAGCGCTAACGCCTGAAAGGCGAAACGAAACATAACAGCTGTAGAAAGTGCATAATACACTTCAGATATGAATCTACGCGACAATAGCACATCCAGACGGATTTCCTCAGGCTTTCACGGTGTTATTGTCACCGCAAAGTGATTCAATATCTCATAAGTGTCCCACGCCTTGACCGGCGGCCGCCGTTGCTGCGCTCGATACAAGGTAGCTGGCAAGGTGCGCTGCGGAACTGCACGATCTCGTTCCGCCATCCCCGTTCTTCCATCGATCGTCGAGGCGCACAGATTCTAGGCATCGCCATATGGTGGACGTTCCATGTACCCGGACTAAGCGGTTCGGTTCCACATTTTTTATCCGAACCGCGAGGGACTGGAACATGCTTCCTGAGTCTGTGTTCCCCGACGAGTACAACATGGGGGTCTTCAAGCGTAGAGTGAACAGGTACCTTCTAGGGAAGCGCGTTCCATCTTAGACCACATCTCAGCTTAACATCAGGCGAGATTGTGGTCAAGCGCTTCCCTATTACCAATAAAAAAAAAAAAAAAAAAAAAAAAAAAAGGTGACAGCCTTTCAGACTCATTACCGATAATATCGCGTATTTAACGATCTGTGAAATACTATTTTTAAAATGTGTATAGCTAGAGCGATAAGTGTTAATGAGGCCTTTGAGAATTATATCTACGTTAAAAATGTTTTATCCATAGTCTAAATAATTCAAGATAAAACTTAAATAAGCCTAGTTTTAGTAAGTTATGAACTATGACTAGAACTTCTATAATCTCTTTAACTAATCAATCACTTTAACTAATTTGTATTAAAATATAAGTACCTAATCTAAATCAATTCTGTATCCAATATGAATAAAATATAATATGACATATTTTATTCCACGTTTTCTAGCTTACCACCGGCATTATTATGTAAAACCATTCTAGCCTGCAGTATCCCAACAAAACTTTACCAATATTATATTTTAAACTTTCACGCAATATCCTAGCGACCTTTATGTAAATAAGCTTGTTAAATTCGCTTTCTATAAACTGATAAATTGAAGGATACAAATTCTCTTTTAATACAACTTTACTGCAAGTAATAAACTTACTAGTATATATGCTAGTATCGTACATCTTCAATAGAACAATATCAATCATAATAAAGCGTATGTCGTTAAGTATGTACGAACGCTAAAAGGCTACAATCAATCCATCACGGCTGACATGTTATTAACAATCAATCAATTACAAGACGAGTTATTATATGGTCTTCAGGAGTGTCAATGATATGAGAGAAAGCGTTTAATTGGTTGATATAGGTATGGACACAGAGATCTGATCACACAGCAAGATTTCTGCCTGTATAAATTGCCAAACGATCACTTAGTTGGGATAGCTTAAAAAAATTATGACTCATGGCCATACCGAGATGTTGGCCAAAACTGTTTAGGTATCTGTTTTGCAAATCGCTCTTTAAACAGATATCAATAAATACGGGATCATTTTTTACTTGCGACCATTGCATTATGCATTTGTTCTTTGTCGTAACATGACTTATCGCTTCTTATTCTTACATATGCCTACACAAATTTAAATACTACATACCTGTATAGCAATGATTAAATATAAAGAAAAAAATACCCACTGATAAGAAAACTTATACATAAATAAACCATCGTTCTGAAATTCCAATAATTGCTTTTCCTAACAACCAGTTATATTTACGTAATACTTATTATATCTTCAACTATTTTCCATACTATTATTTTTCTAGGCCTTTCATTAATAATATAACTATGGAAAGGAATAAAAGATCATATTATTTACTGCAAAGGACCCTAACACACGCATCCATAAAATGCCACACATTAACAAAACAACAAAATCCTTCCAAACCATACATCATATCGCGTCATTACCTCCCGTCACAGAGCTACATCCACAGTTCACTCTCCACCTACACTTTTCACTTACAACTACATGACATTTGAATGGGCGAGGTTGAAGTTCAATCACACTCATTACATCCAGTGCTATAACTGTTACTGTTTGTGATGCAATAAATATACGATTACTTAATATATTATAACACTCTCTCCACCGATGAAGGTACATTGATCGATCTCCGATTGCATTTTGTTTTCAATTATTTCATAATACGCACAAACAATTGCAAAATCTCATCCCATTTTATATTTAATTGTACATTGATTGATTGAGGTTAACCTTATTAAATATTATCGATCATCACAAACATTCACTATCGTCTGTGCTATCATCCTGATTCTTTAATGTAATTTAAAACTACATTTACATTTTAAAAGAACCTTATTATATGATGAAGAATCGACAGAAATTATCTCACACTATCTAAAAATTAAGAAAGCAATTGGTAGTACATTCTGTAGTTTACTTTTAATTATTTCTTCTCAATACTTGATACTGTTTCGTTTCAAAGACAGATCCATTAAAATACACAGGTATATAACCTATTGTTATCTATATTCCAGTTAATAACTCCTTCGTTCGAACAATTAGAAGCAAATATAAACTTGTAATATCCACCGAGATTTATGAATGCGCCTTGCAGCCAGACGTCCAATAAAATGTTTGTTTTATCGTTTAGTGACATTGGCTTTCCTCTTCCCTTATTAATTAATAAATACCGAGTTATAACAGAATGATAAACTGCCAATATTTCAATAAGAAAGAGAAAGCAATGAGGCGGTGGCTTATAGTTTCAATACAAAGTCAAGAGACCTGCCCAGAACCCCTGGGGTATTTTTCAATCATTCACATCATAAATTTCATACCACACTTGTTTTGGAAATCAATAATCATCAGGAATGTTTATTTATATGATGCTCACCTACAAAAGTCCTCTGCTTAAGCTTTCAATTCTTCCGATTTCATACTTGTACATACGTCCAATAAAGTTGATTTAATAGAAGTAAGATGCATCATAAAACCTACCTATAGGTATTAAAGAGACAGAACGAATAAAATATTTTCACTTCCTTCATCTCTAGACTTAAATTGGTGTCCATAACTTGCCGCACAAGTACCCATAACGTATATTTCCTCTGGTATTAAATAATAGGCTATTATTTTAGATCATTCACTTTACATTCTATCGCCCGACTCGTTATATATTTTACAAACGACCTTGTCACGAATCGCCAGTAAAATGTGCTTTATGATATTATGCGTAAACACCATGCCACTTTCACCCCTTTAAGATACAGCGACTTTCCAATCTTAACAAGAATACCTTAAAATGTCGCAAGCTATATACTAAACCTCCTTGTTACCATAAAAATATAGCCGCTCGATATTAGATGAGAGAAAAATTCGTAACAAGTTACTGTCGCATTGCATACCTACCACATGTGTTGTCTGGTATACATATAATTTAAGCAATATGTTTTTCTTCTGAGGCAGAATGTTAATTTTTATGAAGTTAGTGCATATTTCCTATTAATTATGAGGTTTTTGTTTAAAATAATTTACCAAACTGCGCTCACTTCTGAACCCATTAATTTGCGTAAACATGAAGCAAGCAGAACCTAAAAACTATGAGACAATGCGCAAAAAACGCGTGAGAAATGTTAAAACAATTTTAAAGAAATAGCCGAAGCGTCTTCATTCTATTCGCGCGTAGATATTATTACGTTATGCTCTTATACGAGTGAGTAATCGTTGTTCGTCATCGCCACCAAAATACCACAACGTTTCAATATAGCCAAGTGTTAAGTTAAGCTCGGTAAATAAATATAAAAAAACTACATAATATTGGCACATTTCCAGCGGCCTTGATCCGCTTAGGGAATAGTTAGTCGGCGGCAACTTACGCGTCCCACATACATTTGTACTGAGAATTAATCCATGTATCGATACAATATGTTATATGTTACACAAACTAATTTATACTTTTACCTTTACGCCACGTCGTTATTATATCAACGAGTAGGTGCCAAAGTGAATATACACAACTTTTTATACAGATTGTGGTCATTGATTGATGGTGTCGATAGTAATTGAAATATGGATAAGTTAAAAGGCAAGATCGATTTTATAAATAACGATGAAATAGTATCTGAAATAAGGATGTAGGTAGGCTAGGTTATTATGGAATTGGCTAAAATGTTTCATTTTTATTTAAAGTACCTACTTGCGCATGATGCAAAGTATATCAAAATATCTGTTTTTTTTTTCTCTTATACTACATCACAATATGCGATAAGCAAATACTAAACTAAATTCCCTCCTGCTAGACATAGTTGTTTGTACAAAGTCCTGTTAAATTCCACCACAAATTCTATCCATCATTTACATATTCATTGACCGAGCGGTAACCTAGCTAACCAATACGAGCCATCATAAACGATATATAAACCAAATTGAGATATAAATAAATATATTCCCAAGGTGCTCACGTGTTCATAACATAGGAATTGGGTCAACTGGACCGTGTGAGAGAATTCCTACAAGTAGCCGCCTAATGCCGAACGCCGATACGTGGACGATCTTAAAATATAACCTAAAGTTCATCTTGCATCACACCCGCTAATAAACTATTGTTGATATGAGTCTTCCAACCTTGATTTGATGGACTGAGTTTTGAGATGTTAACTGCGGACACTTTAGAAGAGATAAACGAACTATTTAAAGTGGCTAGTGTTGACATCGATATACCTTTCGAGTGTGTATTTTAAACCAATCTTTTGATATGCTTAATTCTGCTGAAGAAATTAAGATTCATCATTTAGATTAGTGGTCTGATTAACTAATTGTACGTTTATTTTCTTTCCTTTTAATATTTCCTATTATATTATTTAACATTTTAACACTAGATTAGGAATTTATATTCAATTTTGATACAAACCAAAAAAGACTTTCCTAATTAAGCGTAACGATTCTTAACTCAATTGAATAACACACAAATAACAAAAATCCAATCATAATGACACAATTATGACGCAACTGCGACAAACTATGACACCTTGAATGGCATTTATGCAACGGGCCCATTGAAGAGGAACAATACCTTGCCACTGTTAAATCTATTATTTTTAATACAAGCTACTTAGTGTTATGTAAGAACTTTCGCTATCTTTCGATTGAATGTAGTTACGTTAATAATATGATTACGAATCAAAGCGTAATTAGCGATTGACAGCAAAATTGTGAATAATAGACCTCAGTGCTACTGTGCTTTAATCCGTACGGTGATGATGATAAATAGTCAGACTTATATAACTATGCAATTATTGAAAGTACCATATTATCCTATTAATATTATAAAGGCGAAAGTTTGTATGGATGTTTGTTACTCTTTCACGTAAAAACTACTGAACCGATTACAATGAAATTTAGCACACATATAGAAGGTAACTTGGATTAACACATAGGGTAGGTTTTATCCCGGAAATCCCACGGGAACGGGAACTATGCGGGTTTTCCTTTGAAAACGCGGGCGAAGCCGCGGGCGGAAATCTAGTATTCTAATATTTAAAAGTAATCCCTTCGAGAACATTGCAACGGAATAAATCAACTAAAAAGTTATGGCAATACCTTGATCATGTAAGTAGATTGAAGTGACTACCAAAAAATATATTAAATACAAGACATAATCTACTCATTCCATCTAACTATTGATATACCAACATTCAGAATAGCCCCAAACCTAATCTCAAATCAACACGTATAATTATAACTGTTAAACAAATCACGGTGTTACAATGACTAATTATTATTGTTTCTCTGAGTTTCAAACAATTTTGTTTTAATTGTAGTTATAAATTATTTCTGTCGTTACCTTATACGTTATACGGGGCATTGATTGATCTTACCTGTGAACAAGAAAATGTTTGATTAGATAAAATAAATTATGATTTTAACGACATAAACAATTGTGTACATGATTGTTTTATTAGAATTATCTAACAGTTTATGGGATTATTTTATTTCTAATCAAAGCTTTAAGTGCAAAAATTAAATAAATCTGTTATGATAGATAGGTTTAAAAAATAGTTAGATTATTTATTTTGACTGAGGCAGAAACAAGTATAAACACTAATATTTCTATCTATAATAATCAGCATACAATATTAAGTTGATGTGTTAAGACAATGTTATCGTATAAGAAATAATTTGTATCACACTAAAATGACTGTTACAAATCTCCAATCACGTACTACGCTTCGAAAGCCGTAATGTCAGCATGTGTCATCCCCGAAAATAGTGTGACCGTTATAATTGGGTTTCAAATAAAAATAATATCAACTCTCCAGATGTCCTGCCTCCCACAGTCGGGTGTTTGTAATCATTACGAAGCGCCATGTTGATTCGATACCGTTTTAATCGGCGGGAGATATAATTGCATGAGAATTGGTTTGTTATATGGCAATATTCATACGTGGGCAGGTTAAAATGTTTCAGTGATACGTAATTCGTGGTGTTGAAATTTTTAATAATATATCGAAAAAAAAAAGGAAAATTGCAACGAGACAAGATGATATATGTAAATTTAATTGTGTCCTGAAAATCATTAAAATAATTAACAACATGATTGTTAGAAACATTATAGTTCCAAAAGCTGACAACATTCTCTTTCCTATATGACCAAAGAACATAACGCAGTAGTCAGTACATGCTATCAAAAACTAGCAACCTACATATTGCTTACATACAACAATTACCCAGATAACGTACTATCCAAAATCCACAACCACCTACACATCCCTATAACCATCGTAATCGATCGTTCCACATAATACCCCATTGCAATAATGCAAAGCCTCAGTACATTATCATAACAGCGCTTATCAGTCGCAATCAGCACTCGAGCACGTCCAGATAGTGTCAGACGGCAGCGAAGACCTAAAAATACTGGTGATATCATGTGAGAATTCAATTGTTTCCGCTGGTATCTACTTTATTATGTGTGAGACTTTGTGTCTACGATTGTGTTGCCTTCTTGATTTTCAACGCACAATTGATATGAGTAGTATAATACGAAGTAACGACAACGTTATCTAAGGTTATCTATGTAATATTTCCAATGGTCATACTAAAAATAATCGATAAACCTTTATCACAGAAAACCCTCACAAAAAAGGAGGTATGTATACGTATAGATTGAAATATGTACTAGTAAAAATTACTACCTACCTATATCTCTTTTTAAAGAATATTTAGCGCAATAAAACCAAATGTTTCAATTACCATGATATTTCACTATTAATGCTGCTTTTTCAGTTTATTCATATTCCAACTGCATCGTTAATGAATTGCGAGTTGTATACACGATCGCATGTATAATAATCCACATGCATACGATCCGAACCGATAACACCATAAGCGGGATTCCATGAGAAAGCAAAAGAATGGCGTCCAACAGAACAGGAAAAAAAGAAAGTGCAATAATGAAATTTTTGTTTAATCAATTCAGCCTCGAGCGGATTTAAATAAATTCGACATACACAGTTATCGTGCAACCTTAAACATCGAACGAGATTAACTATAGCACACCTCGTTTCGTAGTTATTACATGTCAGTTCTAATTTGATGTCGGTAAAGAAAAACATTGATTGCCTTGTTGAGTTTGATTTATGTGTGTGTTGATCTAGATATTGGAGCTAATAGCACGCTTCCTATGCAGCGTATATCGTGACCTCTGTAGGACCACCTCTAATTTCATCGACATAGTTTTATATGGCTTTTAATAGCCAAGTTGAGACATAAATCTAACGAGGTATAACTAAAATAAATTGGTATCGAGTATCAGTCTTGATTGGTCGTTGATGCGATTCTTTTTATAATGCAATAAAGTTGTTGTATATTTAAGTTTTGTTTTCCATTATTATGAGTTGATACTATTTATTAAAACTGCGTATGACCCCCTTAGCTATGAGTTCGTTACATGGATTTAAATAAAGTAATAAATTGCTTTTTAAATCTATTGTAATCTCTTTAATTGCGGATTTTACATATTCGCACAATTTTTAAAAACATACACAATGAATAACTGTTACACTAGCCTGTGTTTGACCTAGACAAATCCCATTGTAATCTCTTATCTCAGTTCTTAAACAACACAATAGGATGGCATAGATTTACAGGAACACTATAATATTTCATCATAAATTAATGTTTTAATTTTACAGTATATTCTATCTTATACCTATTTGTGTTAAGAACAACAATATAAAAATATTAAATTCCTTTTTGATTGCTTTCTTAGGACACTAGTTAGCGCATGAGCGTTACAAACAAGAAACCCTGAGTTCAATGCCCGATGGTCATTTATAAAAAGTCCGTCTGACAGACATAAGGCTGATCACCTACTTGCGCCAAACGATTTGTCTATGTATTAAGTATACTCCATAAGGATGCGTACAAAAAAACTTACTGAATAAATAAAAGCATTGCACAAATACACCTTTTTGCTGTTTTCTAAGAACATGTTGGTTACGTAAATGTACAAACGAATGTCAAACATCAAATATTAGGTAGGTACTAATCAATTGATGTCCATACATTCATATGTTACGTAATTAACAAAATATCAGTTTAGCTGAGGACAGTCACGTATCAACTGGGGACGAAATAAAATGCAAATACATGCTTACCTACATTCGCGTTTTTATATTTTTTATAATCGATAAGCGCACGTAATCTAAAGTGGAGCATCACCTAGATATAAAAATCAATAATTTGATAAGATTATACTATTATAAGGGGCCCGTTTCGTGTGATATATGATTTCCGCATAAATTTTGTCGATCGCTTTTTAAATATATGAGAAAAATATATCAAATTAGCCATTTTATAGGTGGATACCAAATCTATAAGTGCCAATAAAATTGCTATAATTTTCCAGTGACTTTACTTCATTATAATTTGAAACTAAATCTATTCTAAACATTCAACTCCAACTTAAATAGCCGTTTACAAATTCGCAATCAGAGTTGAACCGGTAAACAGTTGCAATGAGTAAGAGGAATCTAAAATAGGCACAATAATGTTCAAACTGCATCCTGCTAGTGCCGTAAACGGGTCACCGACTGTTATAGTAAACGATTTATACAAAGGTTCAACGCTACACCGACTCGACTAGTAGTCACTGGTTTCTGTTACAGAGAACATTGTTGGTACAAAAACGAGATACGAATCCAAGTAATTATACCATCACATGTAGTTTGTCGGCTATATTAATACGGAGTAGGTCGTCGTCTTGTGCATATTTTGAATGTTTCCTGCGATATAATAGATCTGATTATTTATCATTATGTTCGTAAAATATGTAATGCAGATTTGTCGAATGCATCTTTAATCGCAATAGGTTGAATATGTATAACACGGGTGAGACGTTTATAAGACGAAGTATGAGAAGGTCGACCTCCGGACGATCTAAGTTTCATTCGCTAGAAATTTTCAATCCCAATCATAATATATTCAATTCCGCAACAATAACAAAATGCACTTATTAAATACCAAGCACTTATCCTTCAATTCATATAGCAAATATCAAGTCCAACATGTGCCCACTTTTTTATTTTTTATACTAACAACGCGCTATTCCAACGATCAGCGAGTACATTTGTATCCATTTCTGTCGAGCAATTACGCGTATAACTACCCGATACATTACTATATGTCAACGTTTAACGTCATTATGTCATTAGACCGGCGCCGATTTTTTATAACTAGCTTTAATGCCACATGGCGTAAAATTATAGAACATTAGGCATGTGGACAACAGTAATTTTATAATGGCTAATAACTAGGAACAAAAACAAATATGTATCTATTTATACGTTAAAGGAATAAATTGATACGGAGAAAATTGATCTTAATTATGTATAATTAAAAATACTCATTATTATAAAACGTGTGATGTTTATTCTTCAATTACGGATCCAGACAGTCTGTCAACACCTGTATGAAAATAAAAAAAGACGTGTGGCACTCGGGGACTGCCGCGGTAAAGCTATTGCATAGCATGCCTTCAAGCCACACCTCCGAGCCCGTCGGAGTGGGAAGCGTGAGGTTTTTTCGTTACGGAATTTCTCGATTCGGTCCCCGCGCTCAAGGCCCGCGATAGAAGCTATGCAATAGCTTAAAAGTTTTGTTTTTAAATAAGACTGTCATGTTTATTACGTAACAAACATACATTACGTGTGTAGTAGACGTCATTATTATTTGTATTTGCGAAGTCTGTAGTTTTAAAATACAACATTTCCATGCCTTATCGTACTTAAAACTTAATCATAAAACATTTTTTCACCTACAAGTCACCAACCAACACTGTAGCCATCATTAAAAATAGACACGGGCCAGGTGAGTTTTTTTATAAAGAGCGTTCCCAGAAAGGAAACAACTTGTACGCTCCGGCCCATTAACACTTCCTCCCGGGAGCGTCGCCGGCGTCACTTCTGGTTACATCACGCGGAAACATCCGAAATTCAATTATTCTTTGATGTTATCTGTGCTGTGCTGTGGTGTGACGTGATGACGTCACGCGCGTGTTTTGAAATAAGACGCGGGAAAGGGGATGTTCTATATGGTTCTTTGTTCTATGATTTAATTAGTGGAAGTAAGCTTATAAACATGTGTTTTAAAGTCACATTTAAATTATCATACGTGATACAATGTTATAATAATAAAGAATTACATATCAACGGAATGCATATGAGTGAATTACATATTTGGGTGACTGATAACATTATGAAATTCATACATTTCTGCAATGAAATTTGCTCATAACTGAAGATCATATCTTTCTAAAAATTTGTTCTATATTATTCTACTAGAAACCTCTAGTCAGTTCAGAATATTTAGTACAAAAAGGTTAAAGTCCTCGCGTTACGGTATCAGGATCAATGACTACGGCAACGACAGGCTATCCCTTGGGTACTTTATGTGACTTTGGCACGCCAATATTTAGTACTAAGTCTAATCTATTAATTTAGTGTGAGACCCATTTGTAAAAAAGTCTTCAAATAACGATTTTCG
>CAJQZM010039142.1:0-17790 GCA_907164665.1 Colias nastes | reverse complement strand
TTGTACTATTTTGGTGTTAAAGTATATTTGTGGCGCATAATATTAACAAAAGTTAAATTGATGAACTAATAAAGAAGCTATGAACGAAAAGATGTGAATTATATGCAATCAGCCCATGAATACAGGTAAAGTCACGAGCAAATTCTAGTAATATATATATATTCAAAATGTACAAGTAAAGCGCTTTCAAATAATACCAAACACGGGATATTTATCTTAACTTTATTTTTTTATTCTGTATGTTATGTCCGCTAGAGGGCGCCACATTAGATTTTGTGAAACTCCATATAGCCTATAACCAGCGGACAATTAAGACGCTTCTAATGATATGTCATTTGTCGAATTCTGATAAGTAGTTTAGAAGTTACGAGGGAACAGATGAACATACATACATACATACATACATACATACATACATAGCCTGTCAAAATCATAACCCTCCTTTTGCTTTGCCGTAGTCGGGTAAAAATTACCAGTTTATACTACCCGCTAAATATAATAAACACCATACATTGATGATTCAATACCCCATAATTTGCATATTATACGTAATTATTATATAACAAAATTACCATGAGAAATTACGCTTTCTCCACACCAATTGAATAGTAATAAAATTCAAAAATAATTATGGGCCGACGAGAATTTGATGGGAAAATGATAACATTTGTGTAATTGTATTAAATAATGGCCTTTTTATTGCTGTGGTCTTGTGAATCTGTGGAAAATTGTGAAAGTGTTTATCGGATATTAATAATAAATTTTAAATGTAATTTAAGGCAATATCTGCAGCTTCGTATATATCAGACTAGCTGCGCTTCACGGTTTCACCCGCGTGGCTCCGCTCCTGTTGGTCTTAGCGTAATGATATTAGCCTAGCCTTCCTCGATAAATGGGCTATCATAACACCGAAGTTATTTTTCAAATCGGACCAGTAGTTCCTGAGATTAGCGCGTTTAAACAAACTCTTCAGCTTTACAATATTAGTATAGATAATAAGTGAAACATCAGGCTTGAATCTGCTTGATATCTCGATATGTAACTGACTAAGGCAGATTTTAGGTTGTGGTGTGTATGCTTATATTATGGATATGTGTGTGTGTATGTTCGTTCTTCTATTTTAGTGTAAATTAAATCGTCTAAAATTTAATAATGAAATATTTTACTCCTATAATAGATATGAATATCCTTTTATTTGATGATTCAAATGTATTTTTCACATTAAGGCAACGTACCAAATCTATATATATAAAACTCAAAGGTGACTGATATAGTGATCTATCAACGCACAGCCCAAACCGCTGGACGTATCGGGCTGAAATTTGGCATGTAGGTAGATGTTAGGACGTAGGCATCCGCTAAGAAAGGATTTCCCGAAATTCTTGCGGGAACGGGGAAAAACTGGGATGCACGTACAAAGTCGTGGGCGGAAGCTAGTACAATATAGGTAACAAAAATGTATTGCGACAAAATCAGTCGTAACCTTCTTATCTAAGAAGACTTTACTTTCATAGATTCTTTGATATATATTTAATGTAATTGGTCTAGCCGCAAAGCAATTTACACATTCAAAGACTTAAAATGAAGTAAAATAATTGTGATCACGTAACTACGATTAAATGAATTGCTATTTTTGTAACACATTTAGTTTTTTCTTCTTTTAATGACACAATTCATGTAATTGTTAGGAAACCGATGACCTTATAGATGTTATAATTAATTTGTATGTAATAGCACAGACTAATAATAATATACTACGTATGTAATAGCAACATCGTAAGGAAAATAAATTTGATATATTTCTTTCTCGAATTAGAAATAGAGTATTTTATAATATTTAAAGTGAGGAGGAATGGCTATAGTTCTAACTTTAGCAGTAATTTATGAAAGGTTTAATTTAGAGACTAATATAGTACCTATTTCATTTATAATACATAGCATGTTCATCCAAATGCGATATATTATCATGATAGCTGATAAGTGATAACTGATAAGTATCTAAAAACTAAAAAGCTTTGAACAGATCAACTTTTTATGCCCATTTTTTACACTCTGTTTCTAGTTAGTGCCTAGTATAATTGATATATCAATCTGTTTAACGCAAATTTTGATATATTTGCTAACGATTTTTTCTTTTCTTTGCAGGTACGTTTCAACAGCATCTACTGAGGCAATTATTGTAATTATATTTAAAATATCCGTCACACTGTTTTTCTGGCAATTGCTTGTAATTCGGTTTCTGGCTTGGCAAAAAAGTTGCGAAGTGCTGTCATCATGGTATTTAGTTGAACCATTGCTTGTTTCGGAAAGTTTTTTGAGGTTACAATAGTATAGCTTTTTCCTCAATCGTGTTTTAGTTAGGTAAGTATCTTGGTATAGGTAATCCACGACTGCGAATGTGTTCTCTATGACTGCGGTGACGCAAGATTCATGCACTGAAAAAAAAGTTCACATTATATATTTTATTGTTATAAAGATCACACAGTGACTAAACAATGTACGTAAAAGTAGCATAAGGCTGACTAAATAATATGCACTCGGTATTGATTTATTATAATATGTAACTTTTATGGAACTAAGCATTATGTGCAGTGTGAAAACACACGATAAAACCCTTTGAGAATGAAACCCACAATTTGAGTTATTTATTGTAGTGTAGTATGAATCACTATCACTATAGTCCTTTCCACCTAAGATGATTTCTGTGACACATCGATTTTTGACACGTGTAGAGATGTCCTTTACTGAAATCGTATCAATTGTTTCCGATAATCGATAATATTTTATATGGAAATGAAATCGATTTGAATAAAGTACCAAAATTAGTTTTTTCGGCATTTCGCCAACAATTAACTAAGGAAACTTAGCAAACAACAGCGACAAAAAGTGAACAATAACAATTAGTAATTATAACAGAATACCACATAAAGTAGGTATCAATATAAAAATGCAACTTGTTTTTTGACTCGATTGACTCGATTGACAAACGATCACAAGATGGGCGCCGATTATATGATTTTCCAACTCTATGATTTTTCAACGATCCATTTCATTTACACGAATTGCGTAGGTATTATATTTTTGTGTTATTTTATTTTATTTTTCATTATATTAAACTAAACAATACTGTTTTTGATTTATAAGCTTAAGATGTTTCATTTTTATATTTTTGGTAATAATGCCGCCATAAAATAAAAATATTATGCACTAAAATTATTTTGGCTTTTTAAACATAAAATACGTAATTCGGAACACGATGAAGTGTCACAGGAATCATCATAGGTGAAAAGGACTTTTTTTTTATACATAGTAAAGCAAAGCAAAGTCGCTTTCTCTGTCCCTATGTCCCTATGTATGCTTAAATCTTTAAAACTACGCAACGGATTTTGATGCGGTTTTTTTTAATAGATAGAGTTATTCAAGAGGAAGGTTTTAGTATATAATTTATTATGTTTTAGACAAAGCGGGCGAAGCCGCGGGCGGAAAGCTAGTCACTACATAGTATAAAACAAAGTCGCTTTCCCTGTCCCTATGTCCCTATGTCCCTTTGTACGCTTAAATCTTTGAAACTACGCAACGGATTTTGATGCGGTTTTTTTTAAAAGATAGAGTGATTCAAGAGGAAGGTTTATATGTATAATAACATCCATTAAATAGTGGAGAAGTACTGTTATTTTTGAGGTTTCTAATGTGATGTCGTAAAAAATTACATTTTTTCCGCTTACATTGCAAACGCAGGCTGAACCCTACGAGTTTTATCAAAATAATGTACTAAGTATTATACACATTGAAAAGGTCTACAGAAAAGTCCGCGATGGTATATGTCTATCTCTTATGGATAACCCACAATAACATTTTTTTGTCATTTACTTTTTACGACAAATAATAGCTAATTTTCGAAGCGATTTTAACCAATACAGCATTAATCCTTAACCAATTAAATACCTTGAATACATTGTTCATTTAATATAGATCTATATGGCCCTTTACACCGTATGATTTAAGTGAATATTTTCGAAGATATTACAGATTTAAAAATTGCGGGACGTAGCGTTTGCGGCGGTACCGGCCGGCCGGGCCGCTATGTTTTTAAATACACAACGTTCACAGTTTTTCTGTAGTGTATTTAGTATCAGCAGTAATCAGCATTGCACCCGTGCGAAGCCGGGGCGGGTCGCTAGTATATTATAATCAAAACTTTTGATACATCTTCAAGGTGTGTATTGTACATTTCCAGACAGTTTCCAGTGGAATGTTTGCACGCAATATTCGAGCATAATAATTTATGAATATGCAATAAAGTCGTATGACAAGTTTTTTCATGTTGTGTGTGTTTCCTTGATTTCTAATTGTTTTTTTGAGGAAATGTTTGGATGCCGGACGTCGGGTACTCCTTTTAATATCCGATATCGGCTTGTTAAATTCGATCCACTATTACATGAATAAGGAACAAAAAGACTAGTAATCGATATATTATTTACTAGCTGTGCCCCGCGATTTTACCCGCGTTGCTCCGCTCCTGTTGGTCTTAGCGAGATGATATATAGCCTATAGCCTTCCTCGATAAATGGGCTATCTGACACCGGAATAATTTTTCAAATCGGACCAGAAGTTCCTGAGATTAGAGCGTTCAAACAAACAAACAAACTTCAGCTTTATAATATTAGTACTGTATAGAAAGTATAGATTAAAGATAGGTACCGTCTACACTCATATGAAGATAAACAATTTAATGATTTTGACATTACGTAAATGCACCTAATTTGTATAGACCTTTCGAAAGCTCTTATTTATAACAATCTTGTCAATAAGCCAGGATTATAAGTTCATAACTCATCTTTAGACCTCACGACATTTGACGACATTTTGTCCGTCACGATTCCGTCCCTTATAAGGGAGCTTATCGTGATGTTTGTTTTAAATTTTTGTGCACATTACGAAATGCTCTTTTGTATGAAAAATGAAGGTAATTATTTAAAGATTTGTCGGTCTCTCAGCTACTTCATAATTGCAAGAAACCTTGAGTTTTGCATCATGTAAAGTTTGTTTTAATATTTTAACTTTCTAATTTGTTAAAATAAATGAGAAAAAAATAGTTTTTGTTGTATAAATAGCCCAGAGGCTAATTATGATTGCAACGCCAATTACATACCGACTCCAATCGCGATTCTATGCTATTGCTGGCGTCAGAGAGACACAAAAAATTGCATTATAATTTGCCCAGCCGTTTCGGAAGACAGTTAAGTGATGAACATTTCCGTCTGAATCTGTTTGTTTTACCCATAGGTGCAATAAAATTGTATTTTTATATTATACACAAAATAATGTGAGCTAAGTTTTTCACTCCAATTGTGAAGAGGTCAGTGACCTCAGTTTATACGTCATCAAAATCTATTCAGAATCGTGAAATATAATTAAACAGCGTAGAACCGAGCGGTCCAGTGTTCGATTCCCAGATAATACGAAGAAAAAAACGTGTCCATCTGGCTGGAAACAGAAGGCCTATCACCTAATTGTCCCTAAAGAAAAGCGACTAGTGCAACAGATGCATAATGCATCTGCCCCTTACCCCACTAGGGGACACGGGACTTCACACGAAGTTCAAACCTTTATAGGAACGTCTATAAAACAGGTATTACCAAGCAAAATCGAACCAGTCTGTACAGTAAGTCTAGACTATCCATTGAGTAAGCTAACGGGTCCCGTAACGGTGATCGGCGCGTGCGCATGTTATGTAATATCGACTTTATTGCAAATAAAAATAGTATAAACGTTTTGAATGACACGTATCGTATGAAATGGATTAACGATTGGTTTTGTTTATTTTTTAATAATACGTATGAATGAATGTGAATGAAGTTATTTTGTAGAAGTAAGGGACTTTAATTCGTGATTTATTTCGGCATGGGCTTTCTCTATAGATTTTTCTGGTACATTATATTAGAATGACTTAAGATTCTGTATCAAAATCGATTAATATTTTGAATTATTCGGTTACTTGAATAATAAAATCTGACTTGTTTTGTCAAGTGTTTACTAGAATTCTAGTTCTTGATATAATACTTTGTTTAAATGTAAAATTACTGCAAAATTATTGTTAGTTATTGAATATAGTAAGTCAATGTCGCATTGATTTTACCCTGTTAATAACATAGAGTAATATTATTCATTTAATTGTTTCACATTCACTGTGAATATATTTTACTTATTACTAGCTGCTCCGCGCGGTTTCACCCCCGTGGCTCATCTCCTGTTGGTCGTAGCGTGATGATATTATATAGCCTACAGCCTTCCTCGATAAATGAGCTATCTAACACCGAAAGATTTTTTCTAATCGGACCATTAGTTCCCGAGATTAGCGCGTTCAAACAAGCAAACAAACTCTTCAGCTTTATAATATTAGTATAGATTATGTATATGAGTTCATTTGGCTGCTCTATAAGTATTTAAGGCAAAGGATATTAGAAAGAAAGAAAGAAAGAAAGATCATTTATTTGACTCTACAAAATTGCAATAACACGATAAGCACACAATACAATTAGAATAGGATATTCATTATTCATTGTACACAGAGTAAAGGGAAAAAAGAATAAATGATTTTGGCATAATAATAAGACATTTCTTCCAAAATCTATCAAATATTTATTTTGGAATATAATATAAGGCCTTCATTTCATCACAATCGATTAAAACCCAACATGGCTCGACATAGCGGTAGTGTGGTTTGTTCAAATCAAGCTAGCGGCTTATTATATAACCGTTACTGTTCTGGTAGTAGCAAAATAAATTGGTGGCTTTGGTCCCTTTTGGGTCGTTCAACTTGATATAGTTATTTTTACATGATATTTCAGATTTGTACTGGTTTCAATTAAGTATGGAAACAATTTTTAAAGGCACAGATATCACGATGTCATTTCATTTTTATGTTATTGTTAGTAAAAGTCCAGTAATACCATAAAAAGTTTAGTCAGTAATAAGACGAAAGATGGTGCATTTATAAAACATTTTATTAGACACAAAACTTAAACTTAAATTAAACTCTGAGATAAATTATGAAACACTTAAATATTCTTAAGTACATATTCTTTTGGTAAAGGACTATTCGCTAGCGGCCAAAGAATTGCAAAATACCATCTTGTACCAAAAATGTTCCTCAAATTTTCTCGCAAAACAGGCCAACTCACCCTTCTCTTAAGTTTATACTCCCGCGCTGTTACACCTTTAATAGCATTTTTAAAATGAAAGCAAAATAACATACCAGACCATATTATTAACCCTACATTCAACATCCAAAACAACACATAAACATCCTTTATGCCTATCGGTTCTGGAACCAAATATCTCACAAACGGATTTATAATTCTAAAAACAGAAATCATGAAGTCGTAGTCTTCCATTTTGGTTACAACGTACAGGTAATTGTAGATGCCTGAATACACCATGGATACGAAGATGTAGGCGATATAGAGGATGAAATATCGTTGGTTGTACAATCCAATGCAGCGTGAGAAGAAGTAACAATGGTGGTCTCGTCGTAGAATGCAGACGTTGCATATCTTACAATGCCACGCCATCGGGTGACGGTTCCGCTTACAAAACTCGCAGTAATCCCCGATTTGATAGCTCCTCTTAATACTCGTATCCGTGATGATGCTTAAAGTCATATTCCCAAGGACATTAATAAAGCAGAAGACAGGACAGATGATATGAACGATCTGCTTGATGATTCCATACTTGTAGTGTCTGACGACGATTGGCCAGACAATGCTCATCTCGAATATGAAGAAGCATGGTGTTATGACGAAGAATAATGAGTAACAAAGTACTTTTTCGTAAATTCTCGGAAATTTCTTGAGCAATGAAATCATTTTGATGTGCATGAAGACGTGTGACATTAACTAGCGTCAATGTCGATCATTTGCTAGATAAGAATAAAGATATAAATCTTTAAGAAGTTCTTATGAAAATCGTCATACTAAAAGCATTCGACCTTTATGGAAAGATGTGAAAAAATCTACTTGTGATCTACGATTACAATTGTAAAAATTATTTCTAAGTAATAAATTGAAATATATTTTATAGCACAGAAATACCAGTTAGTTGAGGTAGTCATAGAATAGATCTTATAAGTTCTCAATTACGATACTACTCGTTTTTACTCAGTTAGGATGCAAATTGTTAGAATCTAAGGATTGTGAAATGCAGCTGAGTCCGCTCCAATTGCTACAATTTAGTAGTCAAATGACATTTACAATACCTTTTACTCAAACATAATTTATGTCGTCTAATTCAGAAAATTATAAACATGAAATAATTTTTGGAATTATTTGTCCAGGGGACATATGCATTGATTACAAATACTATACTATTTGTAATATAAGTCCTGAAGAAATTATTGTATACATATTGTTTTTTCGTCATAGTATTTGCAATCAATAACAAAATTTCGTAACGCGTACTGAACTTATGAAATATGTAGTTGTAAACTCTTCCTAAGCATATCAGATTGAAAGCAAAACCAATCAGTTAGCTATATTAACAGCTACAGAGCCCTTCAGGCACGATGTTGGCATTTATCCCTTCACCAATTACGATAATAGAAAGTGTTATCGCTCTTATTTATAACTGTACTGAAGGGAACATACACTGACCTTTCGATACATTATTTATGGTTCACGTATAACTTTCTTTATATTGGTTTAAAAGCCTTTGCTTTGATAACGAAGGCGTGAAGCAAGCATGTGGTCAAATTATCTTGCATCTGTCGGATAACAAGGAAAGGATTTTAGTACAGATTCGTGTACTTGATTACAGACAACATGTAGCTGTAGAATACACGTTATCAATACTTATACTTACAATATCACTGATAGTCTTGTAAAAATATGTGTTTATGAATGACTTTTGCATGAATCGAGGCGTGAATATCTTCTGTTATTTATCTGCTTTAGTGAATCAAAGTTTATTAAGAAGATGTTCAATGCTTCGTTGTTATTATTTATTTGTCATATAAATGTTTAATGTGATTAAAGAAAGAGTGAAGAAATCGTTCATTGTATTGTTGTTCAACATTTGAATGTTACCATTAATTTATATTTATCTGAGGATTATATTTCGCTAGCTGAAGTAAGTAAATAAATCTCCCTTATCTGAACTAGGTACCAAAATAGACTGATTTCGAAAACATACCTTTCGCTGAGTTATCCCTATGTGGGTCAAATATATTATTTAGTAATAGAAATATAATTGCACAAACAATAAGCATACTTATTGCAGAATTAATAACGTCTATTTTCCTGTCATGGGATTGCGCAATTGAAGATAGATTTCATTGTATTATTTTGGTTTGCGATGATATACAGATGGGTGTATTACAAATTCGGGTATCTGATTAATATATTTTGGATAATAATAGATATTGGAATGAAGCAAGCGTTTTATATTCTGATAAAAATATATTAATTATTTTATTATTTAATATCAGATTTTTTACATAAGCATTTTGTACATTGTGGTCAAAAAATTAACAATGAGGAATTTTCCAGGAAAATGTATGTATAGAAAATTAGATATAGGGAACTTTGTTATATTTTTATTGCATCTATACACGATATAGTTTGTAAAAAAAAAAACCTTCACTTTAATTTTCTTTTTATTCCAATAAATCTTCGTCTCTTTAAATTCGATGTCTAAAAAACAATTTTATGAACAAATTTACAAACTTACATGTTTTTGTATGGACAATTTATATTTCTTCAATCGGTAGCGGTACAGAAGACATTATTATAAACAAAGTTATTTCACACCCATTACGCCACGAAGATAATAACTTTGATGGATGGGTACCATAATTTGCGAGCTATTTATATCGACAGAGATAGATTAAATTGAGTTTTGATAGCCATTGTTCTGAAATATTTGATATAGTCTTATTTGATAACCATAACGTATATTATGAACTAAATTGTATTGAGAATTTCAAATATTTTAAAACAGATTTACGAGTAGGTAAGTACTAAGTAATTGTATGTCTTACTGGTTACTGGTCTTTCAAATGAAATAGGGGATACTAAATAGGTTACTTGTTACAATAGTTGAAGAGACATAGTACGTATTTAAAGTCGTTAAAATGTTGTATTATCACTTCTTCGAAAACCCGTGACCTACAGAGCTTTGTACTCTACGTGAGCGAAGCCGCGGGCAGCTAGTCATATATACCTAGTCGTATATTTTTTTACTATCAACCGAATATTTTCCCTTCTCAAAATTACTGTAGATTATTTACTTGCTCCAGGAACCAAGTGAGTAAAGCCCTTGTAATGTATCGTAATAAAAAAGAAAGTGAAAGACATTTCTCGCTAAACGTAAGTATCATAAAGAGGACTCTAATGACCTCTTGCATAAGACCCATAATGTAATGACTAACGAGGTTTCATATCGCACGCGTGCCTAATCGTACAGTGAGAGTGCTTGCTCAATGACATCGTTATGTAGCTTAATACAAGCTTGAGCCCGCGGCTTCACTCGCTTTTAAACTGGTTATATTTATATGATTATGACTATAATAATTTATAAGTAATGTAAAAATGACACTGTTATATAGCGCTTTAATACTAGGTTTAGCCCATGGCCCCACTCACTTCGTAACCGGATAAAGTCGATGGTGTTGCAGATTATAATCTATTGTTTACATTAATATATATAAGTGTAAAAGTTTATGTGTTATTTATTTAGAATTAAATGCACACAACTTAGATGCTGTTGTTGGGCTTATAGGCGTTATCATTATTTTTGGGTACAAATCGCACCCAAAATGTGCACAATTAATAAAACATGGCGAAACAGTTTACCAAAAAGCTTATACCAGAAGGTTATTACAGAAGAAATTCTATTTGCATAAAATGAACAAGTGTATGAACAGTTAAAAAAGCAGTTAACAATTTCATGAGAATTTGTCAAGCCGTTTATTCGAAAAAATATACATTTTCCTTGTGTTTTGTGTGCCCCTTTTTTTCCAAAACTATAATTGATCAATCTATCATACACGTTCCTATTAAAACAATCTCTTTTATAGGACACTAGCTTACTGCCCGCGGCTTCGCCCGCTTTGTCTAAAACCTAATCAATTATAATATACTAAAACCTTCCTCTTGAATCACTCTATCTATTAAAAAAAACCACATCCAAATCCGTTGCGTAGTTTTAAAGATTTAAGCATACAAAGGGACATAGGGACAGAGAAAGCGACTTTGTTTTATACTATGTAGTGATGGGACATAAACATGTATGAAATAGTAGCCTTGCTCAATCTAAGCCCATAGCGAATCCCCAAGGCGCATCCCATATTCTTCGCAACATTACGTGACGGTCCGTCCGTTGCAACACGCTATTTATAATGTGAAGATATGCTACGACATATATGGAATGATATTTATCAACTTATCAAGCAATACCATTATAATTCTTAAAGTTGGGCAAAAGGATCAGATGGTTAACGTAAATGTCTGCACCATTATTTTTTATGTTATTACCTCATAGACGAGAAACAGCAATGAATTGTTTGAAACATTTCTCTTTATGTATTTTATTACTGGGTAAATGGTGTAGATCTATTCTGATTGTTATCGCAAGCAATCTGTTTCCGCTACCAATAAAAGACAGGTTGCGTATATAAAACTTAATAAATTATATACTTAAACCTTCCTCGTGAATCACTCTATCTAATAAAAAATTCTTATCAAAATCGGTTCCTTAATTTTAAAGATCTAAACATACAGACACACAGACGGCGAAAAGCGACTTTGTTTTATACTATGTTTTAAATGCATTAGTCGACAATTAATTATTATCATAAGATCAATTAGGTAATGTAATACTCAATATATTTATTAAAATAAAAGAAATCGCCAGAATAATAAAAAAATTGAATACGTTCTAGATCCAAATATCGAAATAAATTAAAATTAATTTATTCGAACTCACCTACCTGCAATCAAGTTAAAATTAGATTCTCGTAAAATTTCGTATTTTTTTTTTGTAACTGGTGTTCTGTAAATGTCAAAATGAGCAACAACATTGTAATCAATCGACCGGATCGAATCGATTAATCGATGAATCGATATGTACATCGATTCATCGGATTTGTATAAAATCGATATTGAATATCCCACGCCACCGCCTTCTATTGACCTATGTATCTAATTGTATTTTTGAATTTGCATAATCGATTGCTTCTATTGTTAGTGCTTTACGGTTTTTAATCGTTGATGAAATGTAATGTAGGTATTGAAATTTGAAATACAGGACATGCGAGTAATCGATATTTCTTATATTTTTTCCGTAAATCATATTAGGGTCTAGTGATTGTATCTGTCCAAAACTGCGAAACATTTTAAGGAGAATTTTTATACCTACATTGAATTTTGCAGGAAAATATAAGCTACCAAAATGTTTTCAGTAATTTATAAGCAATGCTCTAAATACATTTAATAAAACAATATAGTTTTTTATTACCATGTAAGTTATAAAAAATAAACAATATTGCTCCCAAGCCTACCAAAACGTTAAAACGTTTTGGATAATAGAACCTCTTTAAGCCACTACACATAAAGCGAATTGAATATTACGGCATATTATGCTAACTATGTTTACAATTTACATACTTCACCAAATACAACTTAACACAAACGAAAATAAACCTTACCCAGCTATAGATAAAGCTGAATTCCACTTACCACCATGATCCAGTTACCATGAGAAGCGTGCCAATGTCAAAGCTTTGTCTATTATTTAAGTTTAAACAATTTGTTAATGGTTTTAAAATTAATGATTGCTAAACGAACAACTTTGCATTAGTAACCTTTGAGTGTTGGGAAATGTATGGAATTTTAACCTTAATTTTATGAATTGAATGATGAATTAGTATGAATTGAACATTACAAAATGAATGGTTCTGTACTGACCGCATTTCATGGGTTTAACAGACTGGCTACATAGCATAGAAATTAGAGCATAACTGTATTAAGTGTTATGTAAAATATTTGTTTATGATGATAATACTAAGAGGAGTTTTCTATAGAAGAAAAAAGGAAAACTTAATTTTCATGACAAAAGCAAACAAACGTAGAACTTATAAAATTGTGATGATGTTTTCATTCCATAAAAATTCTATTAATTCTGTATACATTTTTGGTTTAAAACGAGAATAATCTTTCCAATATCGAATATTCACCAATTTTTGACCAAGTCTTTTAATTATAACTTCATGATAATTAATTATGTAATCCAATCGAATTAACCATTATTTAGACTAATTCCAAATTAAACGCGATTAACCGCAAAATTATTATGTAAAGAGCTTTCTCATTATGTTAAAAGGTGTGAAAATTGCCCCAGTATCCGACATTATGTGCCTAAATAGTTTTTAAGATTATATTTATTACTTCCTACTAACCTTTAAACTTCCTTAAAGCATGTGTCTTATCATTTATGTAACAGATGTTTTGACTGTGGGCTATATTTAAAGTTCAGTCATGTGCATGTTTTATGTAATACTTGTTTTTAGCTGTCTATAGTTTATTATTTAGTCTCATTAGTACCACAGATTAGAGAATAGTTACTTCGTAACAGATACATCACTCCCATACAAAAGCTAAAATACCTACGCTATATTTACCTACAAAATGCGCCGCAACTCGGCTGCAGTAAGAAATGTACTCTACGAACACGCACCGAGAAGCGAGTTTCCCGCGCACGCCGCGTGATTGCGTCATCAAACGAAAACTTTAGGGTTGTACCGAGCGCGTAAATTAAACACAGAGTTGCTGAAACACTTAATTTTTTATTGTTAATTATATTTGTTACATTATACAATAAAAAAAAATGAAATCTTATTGATAGTAGTTGTTTCCTTCGGTTTCACCCGCGTGGACCCGCTATATGTGTCTCCTGGATAAAAAGTAGCCTGTTAGGTTTGTGAGTTTCTTTGTTACTGCGTGGCTCGGGGGCTGCTGACTATATGGCTGAGATTTACGGGTTCACGGGTAGAGGGTTCATTCGGGTGAATCTGCGGCCACAAGACCAATACAGATAAAAATTATATGTGTTTTAATTTTATGAAATGTTCAATGTTTTTTTTACCATCGCTGAACTTACGGTTATTCAATTTAACTGTTGTAAAAATACTGAATCTTATGAATAATTTTAATAAATAATCTTTTGGAAAGCAAGGGCAAGGCGGAATGAAATTAATTTTTTGTAACTCATTCAGCAAAGTACTTCCCGGCCGGTTCATCAAAACTTTGTCAAAATTAAGTAAAAATGTTTTTTCCAATTCTTCGACGTACTGATTAAATGACTCCGATGGGACTTTCAACCCTCCGTAAAAAGAAGAATTTTTGTTATACGCCTTAAAATGGATATACAGTTTGGTATCATCCATATTAGTATATTAGTATATAGCATATTAGTATCATCCATCCAATAACCGGGCATCTTGGTAGCGAGCGCGGGAAACGTGACGCGGGTGCGCAGTCTCGCGTGTGCCAACCAACTGCCGCTTGGGTCGGTACCGACCTACTGTGCGGTAGGCACTTATAGCGCGACCTTGAGCGAGTGACGGAGGCCTGTTAGTACAGTGGTTATAGACCGCGGTTCGATTCCCGGTGGAGACGAAGAAAAAAATTCGTTCGTCTTGTTTCTAAAGAAATTCGATCAGTGAAACAGATGTATAATGCATAAATGCCCCTTACCCCACTAGGGGACATGGGACTTGTAGCCTTTGAAAAACCTGTGGAAATGTGGAAAAATAGGAGATTTTAGGTTCCGTTTCGAAGGTTAAAGAACTAAAAAAGCTTACCATTAAATTTCCCAAGTTTATCAAGGTCAAAAAGGCTTCACTTTTAATATTCAATAAGAGAGTAGAGTAGAGTAGAGAGTAAGAAAAACAATATTTGTAAGAATTGTGAAGCTTTCGGTATTTTGGAGACATTGTTTAATAGGAGTCAATTAAACATAGATATTGGCAACCAGATTTCCGCCCGCGACTTCGCTTGCGTTTTCAAAGAAAAACCCGCATAGTTTTCGTTTCTGCGGGATTTCGGGTTTAAAAAGTAGCCTATGTCTTATTCTGGGTCTTCAGCTACCTACATACCAAATTTCATTGTGATCGGTTCAGTAGTATTTGCGTGAAAGAGTAACAAACATCCATCCATCCATCCTCACTTAACTTTCGCATTTATAATATTAGTAGAATTTGTAGAAACAATTATTCCATCTTATGAATCGTATTTATAATATTATACACCCATTCTACTTTTTAATACAAGGTTGATTGAATGAAATTGCTTCGCAGATAAAGCTGTTGAACAATGATATCTAATAATGAACATCAACAAATATTTTTATTCAAGCACTTGTATATTTATTCGTATTTATATATTTATTATTTAGATCTGAGTTACTGATACTTTTGGTATTAAAGCTTACTAATCGATGACTAAATCATCATCATCATCATTATAAGCCCATGTTTGTCCACTGCTGGACATAGGCCTCAGTCATGGCACGCCATTGAGCCCGGTCATTCGCTCGTTGACGCCAGTTATTCCCAGCAACCCTGCGGATGTCGTCACTCCACCTTGTAGCAGGGCGTCCTACGCTACGTTTGCCGAGCCGCGGTCTCCACTCTAGTACATGTGTGCCCCAGCGGTTGTCCGTTCTGCGGCACATATGACCGGCCCACTGCCACTTCAGCATGCTAATCCGTTGAGCTATGTCGGTAACTTTCGTTCTCTGGCGAATTACTTCGTTCCGGACTTGGTCCCTCAGAGAAATACCGAGCATGGCTCTCTCCATCAGAGGCGGCTCGTCCTAAGGAGCGCTGGTGCAGTGAACTCCCATAAATAATTATAATAAAGTTATACCTGCTCATTCATTTAATAATTGATATCACTATTTAAAATCTATCGTAAAAACTCCAATATTAATATGAATAAAATAAGTACCTTACAAATAAAATACATCATTACACTCTTGTTCATTTCATAAGTAACGCGCGAAACGGAGCTTACGGAGCGCTCTCGATTGCGCTCCTATGAAACAAGATTCAGTACATTGCCTAAATACGAAATTCAATAAGAGTGAAAGAGAAATTTCGCCACAGTCCTGCGCATGAAACAAAAGATTTACTATGGAAAAATAGCAATTTTCGGAGCGCCGCTCACACGCGAACTTGCCGACGCGGAGACGCGGCCGCATCGCATGACAGCAGCAATTGCGCGCGACGTTGTCACTCCTAAACACTATGAGTACGCTCGCGAATGCAAATTCGGGGATTTTCTAATTGAAATAGCCTGTACTTTATAATTTTTAGTGTTTAAATATTTTATAATGTGGTGCTCATTTTTTTTTTCGTAATAAATTATTATTCCGCTTACGCTAGGTATTGTATTTTCGTTGTTTTATTTCAAGTGAACACCCATACAATTTTGTCACGAGCCGCCTCTGCTCTCCATAGCACGCTGGTTGGTGGACTAGTCGTACTGGATGACTAAATATTCAATTTAAAATCGTGATCTTATATACATACTAGCCTGAGTCAGCGGTTCCACTTGGTTGATATAATAAAGATATTTCTGGATTATTATATCAGCTTAGATTTGTATGTATAGTAAACAATACCATTATGTATTTAAAGTACATATAAAGTATGTATTCAAAAATTTTCATGTAGACTTTTTCCTTTAAATTTTAGTTTTCGATTCCAATACCTATTAGAAAATAGTTTTACCTTATAAACATTTTAAAAGCTTTGATAGGAATCATACCAAAAGTCCTAAAAGAAAACGATACATTTTCATTATAGAAACCGAGCCATATATTTTTAAGCAACGGATGTATCTACATTATTTCCCACTCAATATGCTTACTCACTCAGTATTCCACTCTGAATACTAAGTGAGGTGGGTCAATACACAATGTCTATAAAACACTATTTTTATGCGAAAGATGTCACTCATTCATACAAATTGAAGCAATGAGTTCAAGGAATTATTATATCGATGTCAAGCAAAGTGTGGTGACGTAAGTAGTATAACTTCTAGTAATTTATTGGATAGCTTAACAATTTATGTCTATTATTATATTAATGTTATGTATATTATATTTTCTATATACAGTGGAACAAAAACAAATGTCATATGTTGAAGATTACATCTACCTCGGCCAACTAATATCCCCAGAGGACAACGAAAGCAAGGAAGTTGATCGAAGAGTTATAAATGGCTGGAAAAAGTACTGGTCTCTTAAAGAAGTAATGAAAGACAATAACCTACACATTTCAACTAAAACTAAATTATTCAACACATGCATCCTACCTGTGCTGACGTATGGAAGTGAAACGTGGGCCCTACCAAAAAACATAACAAATAAACTCCGCATCTGTCAAAATTCCATGGAAAGGAGCATGACTGGCATCAAAAGAAAAGACAAAATAAAGCAAAGCAGCATCAGATACAAGACTAAGGTCCAGGACATAACACTGAAGATAAGAAGGCAAAAGTGGAAATGGGCGGGGCACATGATCAGGGGTAAAGAAAAATGGAGCAAAATAACTACACAGTGGTATCCAAGAGAAGGAAAGAGAAAGAGAGGGAGACCCCAAAAAAGATGGGATGACGACATCAGACAGGTAGCGGGTACAACCTGGGGTAGAGTGGCCATAGAGAGACCCGAATGGAAGAGATTGGAGGAGGCCTTTGCCAACTGGCAAACGGACACGCAAAAATGGAT
>CAJQZM010039141.1:0-16276 GCA_907164665.1 Colias nastes | reverse complement strand
GTTTGTTTCATTTAACCTACTTCATAGTTCAGGAACACAACATTATAAAACGACATTTCTTGTAAGAAGATGGAAAAATTAAAATTTATGTTCCAAGTAAAACCAACAACAGATGGAAAGTCAAACTTTATTGCCATAACCTCAATTGCCACGCAAGATGACAGAGTCTACTTAATCCCTGAAGAATATCAAACAATATCGTTTCATAAACATATCTTAGCCTCGAAAAGCTTCACCACTGTGAAAAATACATTAAAAAAACGATATCAAACCAGAAATGTTTGGATAAAAACTACAGAGGATATTTTAAAAGCATATGTTGATGAGGACGGCAACATGATTTTCCAGGACCAATTTCTAGAGGAAAGTACCCAAGAACAACTATCTTTTGAGAGTAAAAAGTATTCTGAAGATCCTGTAATAAAAATTTTAGAAAAATTGGTTGAAGATCAACAAAACAAAGAAAAACAAAGTGTAAAAAAGTTAGCCGAGAGATTTGTTATTGAAAAGTTTGATGGAAGAAACTCAAGTGCATATGAGTGGATGAATGTATTTGAAAAAGAATGTACAAGGTTTGACATAATAAAAGATGAAGAAAAAATTGAAATCTTCCGACTATTTTTAGAAAAATCATGCACTGATTGGTATTCTTCCATGATGATAAAGTTAAGTATACACTCCGAATGGTCAAAATGGAAATCAAGTTTCTTGCAAACCTATGCCAATAAAGGTTGGACATCTAGCAAGTATGCTTTATCGTTCAAGTATCAATCAGGATCTTTACTAGAGTATGCAGTGAAAAAGGAAAAACTTTTACTCGAGATAAGGAAAACAATGGATTCAGGTACCCTAATAGACCTTATTGCGGTTGGTTTGCCAGAACATGTACTTAACAGGATTGATAGGGAAACATTGAAAGATACAGTAGATCTTTTCAATGAACTGAGAAAGTTTGAACATTTGGAAAACAAAAAGAATTATTCTAACTATAGAAAATACGGAAACTTAAAAGGCAACTATAAAAACGAAGATAAAACCCCATGTAAAATTTGTGAAATGTTAAAAAAAGGAATTCGCTATCACCCCGAATCTGCCTGTTGGTTTAAAACAAGAGAAGATGATAAAACAAAAGAGAAAAACATAAAACATATAAATAACTCAGTGATAGAAGCAGAATTACATGAAACGGAACAAAAAAACTAATAGTGACACCGTTAATAAATGTCAAACTGTTAATAAATGATACATTAGCAATTGATGGAATATATGATTCGGGTTCAAATGTTTCTCTAATTAATTCAAAATTATTAAAACTAAAAGGCAAAGGAAACAGTTTGAACAAAGCAAATTTAGTAACAATTAATGGTGTCAAAAAAGCAAGTGGTTTGACAAACTTAAAAATTAAAATATTTAAAATAGAAGAAAATGTCAAAGTATACATTATAGATGAACAAAACTTCAAATATGATTTTTTGATTGGATTAGACATGATAAAGAAGTTCAAGTTAATACAAAATGAGGACTTAAAAATTACCCAGAAACTAAACTTGAATGAAGAACAAGTAGAAGATATTGATACAAATATACAAATAAATACTAAGAGAAAAAAACAAAAGAAAGTGGAAGAAGCTTCTAATGAAATAATAGAAAACAAAAATATACAGAAAGAATATACGATTAATTTTAATGAAAATGTAAAAGAAGAGGATTTCGAAATAGATACTAACAATTTAAATGAATATCAGAAAGCGGAAATAAATAAATTGATTAATAAATATAACACAGTTTTTGCAAAGAATAAATATGATGTTGGAACTGTTAACGGCTATGAAGCCAGAATAGATTTGTTAGTAGACACATATTGCAATAAAAGGCCCTACAGATGCACTGTGGAAGACAAAAAAGAAATAGAAGAGCAAATAGGTAAATTATTGGATAATACACTTATAGAAGAATCCTACAGTCCATTTGCTGCACCTGTCACATTGGCATTTAAAAAAGAAGAAAATAAAAAATCAAGGCTATGTATAGACTTCAGAGATTTAAACAAGATTGTAGTACCAGAAGCCCAACCATTTCCGCTAATAGAAGATTTAATAACTAAGACAAGAAATTGCAATTTTTATTCGACACTTGACATAAACTCTGCATTCTGGTCTATCCCTTTGAGAATAGAAGACAGGAAGAAGACAGGATTTGTAACACAAGAAGGACACTTCCAGTGGACTTGTCTCCCGTTTGGTCTAAAAACTGCACCAGCAATTTTCCAAAGGATATTAAGTAACATACTAAGAAAATACAGACTCACAGATTTTGCTGTAAATTACATAGATGACATTTTGATATTTTCAAAATCTTTTGACGAACATATCCATCACCTAACACAGCTGTTCGAAGCCATAAAAACAGAAGGATTCAGATTAAAATTTAAAAAGTGTACATTTGCATCAAACTCTGTAAAATACCTAGGTCATATAATTCAAAATAATTCTATTAAACCAGTGAAAGATAATCTGATTTCGATAAGGAATTTCCCTACTCCTAAAACTCAGAAAAATGTAAGACAGTTTCTAGGAAAAATCAATTTTTATAATGAATATATACCAGGAAGTGCGATAATATTAGATCCGTTGCATAATTTACTTAGAAAAAATCAACCATTTATTTGGTCTGATGAATGTCAGAAAGCATTTGAGAAAATAAAAAGTCTCCTATGCTCTCAACCAGTGCTAGAAATTTTTGATAAAGATTTACCGATTAATATTTACACAGATGCTTCTATTCAGGGTGTTGGAGCTATTTTGAAACAGACGCAGTTAGATGGAAAAGAAAAACCAGTAGCTTATTTTTCTAAGAAACTTAATGGAGCCCAAAAGAAAAAAAAAGCGATATATTTGGAGTGCTTGGCTATCAAAGAAGCAGTGCGATACTGGCAGTACTGGCTGATTGGAAAATCATTTACAGTTTATTCAGACCATAAACCACTAGAACATATGAATTTGAAAGCGAGAACAGATGAAGAATTAGGCGACTTGACATACTACCTATCACAGTATGATTTTAATATAAAATATGCTCCAGGAAAAGATAATTTGGAAGCGGACTGCCTCAGTAGGAATCCTGTGTTGGAAGCAAATGAAAATACAGATGAACAATTAAAAATTGTGAACTTGGTTAACCTGGAAGAGATTTTAATAGATCAAACAGAAAATGAAGAAATCCAAAAGAGTAAAGAAAAAATGATAAATAAAGAAAACATATACTATAAAAAAATTAGAAACAGAGAAAAAATAATTTTGTCTGAAGAATTTAGTATTAAACTTTTAAAAAATATACATGAGAATCTTTGTCACATTGGAATAAAACAAATGCAAAAGACAATTAGTCCGCTATACATAGCAAGAAATTTAACGAAAAATATTAGAAAAGCATGCAGAGAGTGTGAAATTTGTATAAGAAATAAATCAAGAGGACAGTACAAATTTGGATTTATGTCTCATCTGGGTCCAGCCACTAAGCCATTTGAAATAATGTCTATAGACACAATAGGAGGTTTTGGAGGGTCAAGATCTACAAAAAAGTATTTACACTTATTGGTGGATCATTTCACTAGATACGCATTTATCTTAACTTCAAAAACTCAAAGTTCAAATGATTTTATCAAACTAGTCTCAAATGTATCAGAAACAGAAGACATTGGTATGCTGCTCACCGATCAATATCCAGGTATTAATTCGAAAGAATTTAAGGAATTCCTGAAGGAGAAAGACATCACTTTAGTTTTTACTGCAGTAAACTCACCATTCTCAAATGGTTTAAATGAGAGGCTTAATCAAACGTTGGTAAACAAAATTAGATGCAAAATTAATGAAAATGGAAATAAGATGGCATGGACAACAATAGCACATGAATGTGTGACAAAATATAATGAAACTATTCACTCAGTAACTTGCTTCGCACCAAGTTATCTTTTGTATGGTACAGATATCACAATTTTACCCAAAGAATTGAAACGAGAAAAAACAAATAATGACTGGGTCAAAGACAGGATCACAGCACTTCAGAATACAATAAAGTCACATAACTACAACAAAACACAATTCGACAAAAATAGAAAATTCCATGAATTTAATGTTGGAGATATGGTATATGTGGAAAACGGCAACAGGTTAAATAGGAAAAAACTTGAAGAACTGAGAATTGGACCACTTCAGATTATAGAAAAATTATCAAATTCAATATATAGAATTGACACAGGACACAAAAAAACGGAGTCAAATCTTTTTCATGTCACAAAACTTGTTCCAATACCCATCACACAGGAAGAAAAAGCAAGAGGTGAAGAGTTGGAAGAGCCGGACGAAAATTTACTCCTGTAAATTTTCTTCCCCAAGGGGGGAGATGTAAAGAATTAATTTGAATTTACCGCGCATAGCGCTTCTAGATTGACATGCACATAGTCTGTGGATATTACTTGCTCTGTGGTCTGTGGATAGTTTGACAGTTGTTAATTAATGATGACGATGATAAAATATGTTTTTTTGATGTTAAAGGAGTAAGATAGAAAAGTAGTGATAAACGTGAAAATAGATAGAAGGAATTGTGAAGGGAATTAGAAACATTAAATGTCGTTTCTTTGATTTCAGGTAGGTAATTGAGATAGTGTAAACTGTAAATTAGTTTATTTGATTTCAGTGTTTAACAATAAAAACTTTGATTTCAGAGCAACGCAAGTTTGTTTCATTTAACCTACTTCATAGTTCAGGAACACAACATTATATATTTATAAAATATTTGTACTTACTACTTATATAATATAAGAAATATATGTGTAATAAAAATATATGTATAGAAAAAATAATAAATTAAGAATAATAAATAACTACAATAAGAAGTATGATATTATATACGTAGAGAATAGAGATACCTATACACATACAGCGGGACACATCAACGGCACTAAGGCTGGTACAGCGTATTTAATAAATGTTTTTTATATTTAAATCGAAAGTTTGTAATACTTTTTACTTCAGACAGGGGTGGTGGAAGGTTGTTCCAGCACTTAGTGGCGCTGTATGTGAAACCACCTCTAAATGATGCAGTGTAGTGCATGGGTATTGATAGCTTTATGCTGGCAAATCTGGTTTTGTATTTTAGGTCGCTTCGTTGACCTAACCAAGCTAATTTTTTATATAGATATAATGGTATTTTTTTGTGCATTAAACCAAATAACAAAGTAGCAAAATGTAATTGCCTACGTCCATCCATATTTAAAATATTGGCGTCTTTAAGATAGGGACTGATGTGGCTTCTAGGTGGAACGTTCCAGCAATATCGTGCGCAGGCATTCTGGACGCGTTGTATTGCTGTTCTAGTACGGCTAAGCAGTCTAGGGCCATATACAGTATCCGAAAAGTTAAATTTCGACAATACAAGAGAATCACATAGACGGATACGTAAATTTAAATTTATATATTTTCTTATTTTATACAAAATTTTTAACCTATAAAAAGAATTAGAAATGGTATTATTTATATGTTTTTCGAATCTCAAATTCTCGTCAAATAATAAGCCTAAATTCCTTGCCTCGTGTACACGCTCGATTAAATTATTATCAACTACTATTTATATGTATAGATATAAATTTCAGCTTGATACCTCCACGTGTTCCTGAGTAAAAGGGTGTTTACAGACAGATAGACATTCGCAAGGTCATTAAAACCTGCAGGGTACTTTCCGTAAACACATACTCTTGAAATTTAGTAAAAAGTATCTTTTTATAGCACAGATATAGGAATAATTGTGAAAAACCTGATTTTTTTTTTACATTAAATACAAAATATAATTTTAATAATTTTTCACTTACAACCCCTTTACTCATGAACGTCTACATGTATTAAATTGATATTCACATCAGAACTCAGGTCTATAATAACTTTAAGCTGTTATTTAATTCAACTTCTATGTCAACGCAATCAGAAGAAATAGCAATTAAAGCCGCCAATTCTGAAACTCGCAACTACTTGCAAGGGCATCAAAACCTACAAGGTACTTCCCATGAACACCGAGTCATGAAATTTGGTTAAAAGCAAGTTAAAAGCAACGTTTTATAGCACAGGTAATGTAAAAAAATGCTTAAAACAAAATTTTAAGATACAACTTGTATACGTAGTATATTATTATTAGTCTGTGATACAACATAATAAAAAATAGGTTTGCTCGGAGCCCTCGGTGCGCGAGTCCGACTCGCACTTGGCCGTATTTTTGTCCTAATTTTACTGTATTTTCTATTGTGATTTACCATTATTTATTGACCTGATAATTATATAAACTTTAGCCTTGTTTAGTTAAAAATGTTTTGCTAGTTTATGTCTTATCCACGAACTGGGATATTTCGATATTTGAGGTTTTGTGAGAAAAGTGTAACAGCAAAAGTTGTAGAAAATATTTTAATTACCTACAACTTCACCATCACTTTATTCCGCAGTTATAGTTTTTTTCGAAAATCGAAAAGCCTGTTTTTTTGGCCTTAAATACCGATCCCAGATCGACCGTAATTAACTTTTCCTAAAATTTTTGTAATATTCTATTCTGTTTGTATTTGATTTCATTGTTCTCATGTTTAAAAAGTTAATATAAACATCATGTTTAAAAATATTAATTTATAAATTTATAAAGAATAGAAAAAATTCATTCATGAGGCGGGACTCGAACCCGCATCCTTTCGCGCCATACCGGGGCGGATGCCTGACCAATTCATATTAATTATAAATTTATATTTATCAAGCATTTGAATGCCATTAAGGTTGTAGTAGGTAACAGTGAAACGACTTTGAGGATTTGGACGTTCTCCCCGCGCTAGCCACGCACCCCCGCTTCATTTTTACGTGCGCAGAGCGTGATCCGCGCTATCGCAACTATCCGCTCGCGTCGCGTTCCGCAGCAGCTCGGGCATTTTTATTACCCGACTAAAAAGAAGGGTTATGTTTTTCGCGCCTATCTTTGTATGTATCTAATATTCTTTATACTCTGATATCTTCCGAACCACTGGATGGATTTCTTTAATTAGGGTATCGTTAGATTCGTCGTATTAGCCCAAGTTTTGTTAGATAGGTGACAAAAAAAAAAACAAAAATGTGGGGTGCTAGACTAAAATACAAAAAAAAAATCTTTTTCTGCAATATGGGTATCAAATTAAAGGTATCATAATAAGGATTCCAAAAAAGTGTATCATGCTTATATTACCTACAATAATAAAACAACATAGATTTATTTTTGTGAAATGAAATCAGTGATGATAGGTATTTGTGAACGAAATTTTAAGAGAAAAGCGCCTGAAAGAAATGCAATTTTATTAACATTGTAATTTTTTCAGGCGCTATTAAAAAACTTTATTTTACTTTTTTATACTGAATTTACTATTTTAATAGTTTAAAAAGGTAAAATTGTACTTTATAGGGCGTGGAGTTGAGAGTCGTAAATTTTTTTGTGGTTAGCTATTGTCCTATGGAACCCAAATCTGAAATTTCACTTTGAGGATACTTTTAGTTTTTGAGTTACGAATTTTTGAAAATCGGAAAATAAGTATAGAAAGTTACTCCATCTTATTTTTGTTACGCATATTTATTGTTTTGACGTCAGAATGGCGGGACCACTTTGTTTATAGAATATCTTGAAATCCTGTTAGAGTAGAAGTTTTTTACGAAAGTATAAAATAGTACCTACTAATTATGCACTAAAATATAGGTACATAATTTTCAAAATGCCTGAGGAAGTCCCGCCATCTTGACGTAACGGGTATTTGGTGTAGGGCTTTGACCTACTAAGCTAATCAATGTGCTACTAAAAAGCATAAAATAAAAAAGTTGTTAAAAAACCCGACTGAGAAAAAAACAAGTTCAAAACAAGATTTCTAATAGAAAATTTAGTTAGTAGCAGGCGGGCACACATTCGCAAACATAGTTAAAAGAAAACTTATGTGAAACCACGCGCACGCACAAAATTGTCCAAAGAAAAATTGCACAAAATTGCCATCCACAATCAGGCAAAATACAATTTTAGAGAATGAGCAGCACAACCTCCTCGTCCGACAGTTCGAGCTACAGTGCCGCCCGTCGCCCGCGCACGGACCCGCTCATTTCATTTCATTTAGAAAACAGTGAATAATTATTTGTAGCTCAATAAGAACTTGCCTTGTCTCGTCAAACGTACAATTTATGACAAACACCTTTTAAAATATTATTGTGAAAGAAAAATAGCAAAACTCCATACCGTTTAGACGTAGTTACGAAAATTCAAACAAGAAATGCTCCACTTTGGAATATTTTTTCGGACATTATTTTTATAGATAGAATTATTTAAAACGTTCAAATTAAAGTTTAAGGTCTAATAAGTAACATATATTTTTTTGGACATTTATATTCACTAACCGAAGAGTAGTTAGACGAAGAAAACAGGCATTTGGCAGTAAGTAGCCCCTTAAACCAAAAATATCAAATTCAAATATTAATTTGTTAATTTTAAAAAGTTAATATTAAATTAGTGGTTCACTTAGGTCGTGGACCTAGCCCAGGGATCCCCCCCTGCATCCGCGCTTGGAGCCAAGCGAAAGCGAAGCGCACGGGCACTACCACAGGGCACTACCTACCTTTTCTCGAAGCGCTTCGACGTTTTTTTGAACCCTCATAACTTGGGTTTGGATTATGCTAGATCAACAAAACTTTCGGGATATATTGTCAATAGCGGACTTATTGAACATATTAAGTTTTAATTACATTAGCTTTTATACTTCAGATTTTATTTATATCTAAAAAACGCTAATTTCGTCACTGACTCACTGATGATCATCAAAATTCTTAAGGTATTTCCTAATGTCCTAGAAAGCTGAAATTTTGTATGTAAGCTAGTATTAGCACACAAACAAGAAAAAAATTATAAAACTTGTAACTTTCATCCCCCAACCCCTTAAACTAGGGGATGGGAGTTTGTATGAGACCTGTAATTTTAAATTAAATTTTGATGACGCTAGAGGTCTAATCTAATAATCTAAAACTTGGTTCCCCTAGATATTTATATGTATAGGTACTCCTTGTTAAAAAAAAAAAATTAAAATTTAATCGACATACATATATTGAGACATATACTTCAGATCAGATCATATAAATATGTATGAATAGAAGTGTTGCGAACGTCTCCTGCCTCTTACGTCCACACAGTAGCTCAAATAAAAAAAAATTGTCCTTGACAAGAGAGTGGGCTATAAAAAAAGACGTCTCTGATGTGCAAGAAATACACCCCAAAAAAAGAAGAAAAAAATAAAAAAAAATTTTGTTACAAACAACTTACAAAAAGAAATGAAATCCCACCAAAAACATTTTCATGTAAAATGTTTCCAAGACGAGCCCATATGACTCGCACTGTCAAAAAGTTATCAGATCTCATGTAGAGCCAAGCTTCTAACACTACACGCCCTAACTCTACAAGGCCTAACTTCACAAACTCTACACCTTAGTCAAAATATGTGGCTTGGCCGTTCGTTACTACAAGAACTATTGTATAACACAAAAGTAATGAACAGTGAATTAATTTTTCACCTTATAGCATATACAGACGCTCCGATTCGGTTGGTGCCAACCATCCGACCACGGCCAAATCGGAAAGTGAAGAGAGCGGTCGGTCCGACATAATTATTATTAATATTGGTTGGACGTGGTCGGATGCGCCGGCGATCCCGACCAAACCAACTTCCTATCCGATCCAACCAAATTGGAACGTTTGGAAGCTTTGTTCCGACCAAATCGGCTCATTCGCATTCGCAACGCCGCCGGTGTATGACGTCAACATGAACGCCGAGGGAGTTACGGTCACCAAACGTGACATAATAATAAAGTTACTTGAACTTTATAAAGACTTTCCCTGTTTGTGGGACGTGACAAAGATTACGCCCAGAAATCAAGCGTATTTTATTATGCTAGAAGTTTTAAAAAAACGACGTGTGGCACTCGGGGACTGCCGCGATAAAGCTATTGCATGCTATGCCTTCAAGCCACACCTCCGCCCGTCGAGTGGGGAGCGTGAGGTTTTTTCGTTACGGAATTTCTCGATTCGGTCCCCGCGCTCAAGGCCCGCGATAGAAGCTATGCAATAGCTTAAAAAAATTGACAGTGCGGCTACTTTAAAAACATTGAAAAATAAGTTGGACAATATGCGTACATCCTATAACGCTATTTTAGCGTCGTCCGTAAGACGTCCGTTCACTACTTCATAGCAAACACAGAGCAAGTAATAGCAAAGTCAACTGACAGCTGGAAGGCCAACCGTCGGACAATCTGTAGCAATGTTGGAATGGTTGCTATGTCGGTTCCAATATGGTTGGCACCAACCGAATCGGAGCGTCTGTATATGCTCTTACGCCGATGTGAATGTAGCGAAATGGCCAAGCCATCTCATTATGACGCGAATTTTGAATACGACATTTAAAAATTGTGATAGATGGCGCTATATTCAAAATGTGGCATCTATGAAAAGTTAATAATCTAAGATGAAAAGTAATGTTCTTTGATTGAGGATTAAAACGCCTCTTGAATGCCTATAATCGCGATATTATAGATGGATCCCATGGGAGAAGGTTTGTTATACAAAATGAGTATATATACATATGTAATTTATTATGTAGGTACGTTATTCGAATAATTACTATTTGTATTTGATCAGAAAAGCGAATCTTGAGAATTCAAATAAATTAAGGGTGTATCCAGTCATTTTATAATCTCCAGAATTTCTTTTCCAAAATTTTAAACAATATTTCAGCAATCCCGTTAAGTAAAGGAGCATATAAATAAATTTATTATGAGGAAGCATTCGGCTTTAAGACACATGATGAGCTTAATGTCTATCATCAAAGACTGCAGCAACGCCGCGGCCGCGCCGTATTTTAAAATTTTCCTTCCCTTTCAGCGTACGATGACGGACCGCGAGGAACATGTCGTATTAATATTCCCTGACGGAGAAGCGTTGCTCTTTTAAGAGACATGATCTGCCGAGATGCAATTTGAGGAATTTACTTCACTCTTCAGCCTTAAGAGCTAAGCTTAAGAGCATAAGGAGTAAAGTAAATTCCTCTAGTAATGCGGTGAAAGTTTTATAATTGGGTTTAAGATAATTATTGCATCCGGACCAAGGACAACATCAGTGTTAGTTTGAGGACTTTATACGCGACCAAGGCGTAAAATTTTAAATTTACTTTAAAATTGACGGCTTTGCCCAGACCTTGTCTGATTACCACACGGTTTTCAGGGAATAGTGCCCTGAGGTTGTTTCGACTTGCCGACAGCTTTATAGTTTTTAAAAATCTATATACAAAACTTAAGACATTCCTTAAATCTATTTATAAACAAAAACAAAATAAAGTTAAATAATAAACAAAAACTTACATAACTAATTCAACCTAATAGAAATGAGACAGTACAATTATTGGAATAAATTAATTAAAATAAATTATATAAATCAAATGAGAACTGTTAAGACTAAACCGTGACTAGCTATTTACAGAAACAAGACGTTAATGTTACCCATGATTACAAATATTTGATTAATGTTAATGTACTCGCCCTAAACTACTTCATACCTACTTCATTCTAACTTTATACTTCATACACACTTCCTGTTTTTTTTTTCAATTTGTTATTTTTTAAAAGGGACAAATCGAAGGGCGGGAAACAAACGAGTAAGTAGGTACTTGAATTTTTTTTAAATATGTTTTTTTTCCTACTCTTAAATTGATGCCATATACTTGTAATTCTGTGTTGTAATTAAACTATCGCATAGCTTTTATTGTAAAGCGGACTATAAACGTGCGAATCAAGAAATTCCGTTAACAAAATATTTTTCTAAGGTTTGTTCTGTCTGTTCCAAATAAAATTTATTCCAAACTAGAGGTCCGCCCCGGCTTCGCCCGTGGTACATATTTCGCAATAAAAGGTAGCCTATGTCCTTTCTCGGGAATCAAAATATCTCCATACCAAATTTCATGCAAATTGGTTCAGTAGTTTAGGCGTGATTGAGTAACAGACAGACAGACAGAGTTACTTTCGCATTTATAATATTAGTATGGATTAGATCAGTGATTCAGCGTGAATGCAAACCGGATAGACAGACTAGACAGTAGGTATCTTGCGTTAAAATATTCGTTATCTAAACTGAATTATTGAAACTGAACGGCTTTATAAAAATAACGTCTTACAAAGCAGAAGTTTGTGCTAGATTCAGTAGATTTCGTACTAAATAAGACGAGTTCAGAACATACTTTTTAAAGTTGGTTTTAAACGATTCGCTTCATAATACTTTATTGACATATTATAATGTCAAAATTTCGTTCTTCGTACATCTTGGTTCATTTTTCTAGGTCTTTTATGAGTCCTAAGTTAAAACAATGCCCAGTGTCACCTGATGTATTAGATGAACTATTTCAGTATAAGAGAAATGCAAAATTGCTACTAACTTGACATGGGAATTGAAGAGTTAATAAAAAAATATCGGCTACAATGATATTATAATTATACACACGCACACACACACACACACACACACACTCACTCACATACGCATACTCTAACACACATACACAAACACTCACATTATACACTAACTATATTAATTCATTTTAACCTTTCATCTCATCTATAAAATAATTTATAATATATCCATTGGTAATTTTTCGATATTAATTTTCATTTAACTTTAATTATGATTAATTCTTTCTCATTTAATGTTCACGTTCATTGTTTATCTGATAGATGTGATTGTTAATGCTTGGGGGCCTGGTGACCCGTAACACAAGTATTTTGTACTTATCGCGGGCACCAGTCTCTCACAAATGTTAGTATTAAGATATATAGATTAACAATGTATGTGTTGATTGTACATTTGTGATGAGAAAATAAATAAATATTTAATTTAATTTAATTTAATATTTAATATAGAAGTGTTTCTTCAAATACACTCACCGGCACGGAATCTTGGCCACTTACAAATTTGCCGATAAAAAAAAGTTTGAAGTGTTTTTCACGATTTTTTTGTATGCAGATATGTTAACATATTATTTGTTTAATTTTATGGTAAGAAATCATTAAGTTTGAGAATAATCTTTTACCACTTTTTAAGAGTTACTCGAAATTTGTGATTTGTGCGGTTAAGCCGAAGTTACGAATTGTTCGTTTTAAACTTTTTTCGATATCGTTTATGACGTTTTAAGATATTGTTATTGTTGTACTGTAGTCAATGATCATAACAATCAATAAAAAATGCCGTTAACATCTGAACAACCTGCTCAGGCCATCACAATGTTAGACCAATGACTGCCGCAACGTAAAGTACCTAATGTAAAGTACGTACCACGTTCAGCGATGCACTATGCATGGAGAAGATACCAGGAGACTGGCAGCTACACGTGCAGACCAGAAAATGAAGGCGTGAGGTGCACATCAGCTCGAGAAGACCCGTTTATTGTTCAAGAGATACTCAGAAATGGCTTTCTGACAGTTTTTGAGATACGCCACCGGCTCTAAAACACCAGGATAATAAATGTGAGTGAGCAATCAGTGAGAAGACTAATGAAGGAAGTTAATTTGAAGGTTTGCAGACCAGCACGCCGTCCAGAACTCCTCAGACATCACAGAGAAGCACGTCTTCGTTTTGCACAAGAACATGAAAACTGGACCCACAGCCAGTGCGCTCGTGAGGTGTTCACAGATGACTGCTAAGACACTTTACGAGCTTCTGATAGACAAGAGTCAGTATAGAGGAGACGAGAAGAGAGGTTTTCACCCATCACCACACTCAAACTGCGATTTTTCATGGAGGGTCAATAATGGTATGGGGAGGTATAAGTTCCAATGCTCGCACGGAGTTAGTTATCGTAGATAATGCCTTAAATTTGATCAGATACATTGAGGAAATTCTCTAGGAACATGTTCAGCCCTATTACAGGTTTATGAGTGAAGAAAATTTGCTACTAATACACTATAACGCACGTCCGCGTGTCGTACGATGCGTATAAGAGTACCTTCAAGAGGTTATTATTGAAAAATTGGAGTGGCCAGCTCGTAGCCCGGATCTTAATCCAATAGAACACATCTGGGACATGCTTAAAAGAAACATAAAGTTCGATTCCAACCCAGCACCAATGTTAGATGAGCTTAGAAATACAGCTGGGGCCGTTTGGTACACTATAGCTCAAGTGGACATCAAAAATGTCTTCTAGAGTATGCCAGACTGGATGCAAACCGTGTTTAAGGAAAGAGAAGGAAACACCCTATATTAAAAGGTTAAATTTTTTTTATGGAAACGTTCTTTCTAATTTTTGTGCATTTTTTAAGAAAACATTTAAATTTCACAGGAAAAGCGTAAATTTTAGTTTAATTCATATCTACGCGGTAGTACTTCTTATAAACTTCCAATTATTACTAAAAGTTAGTGTTATATATGTCGGGTTGTATGATAATAGAAAACACTTAATCTCAAGTATGTATTTTATTTCATGTAACAATTGTAAAATGTAATTAACAGAAAAGGATTGTATAGAATGCCGTGTAAATGTAAAATCAAAGATGTCTTCCCGAATAACAGTGTTGCCAGGTTGCGCTGTGTGTACCACAGATTATCAATGTCCAATTTATGGTGCCAACACTCTCCCTCGTTATAAATTCAAAGGTTCAATCTGTTTGGAGGTCTTCTCATCCTAGTACTACGACGGGTTTCTATTCTGGACGGTGTAGGTTCATGTGTATCTGGAATTGTTTCTGGTACAAGGTTTTCTGGTTGGTAATTTCCTGGACTTGCTACTGGCTGTATAGATGATCTTCTTCGAGTAGGACTTGTATGTGTTATTACTGTAGGGCTAGGTTGTATGCATTCTTTTTCAGGTGAAGCTGGTGTGGGTGAACTCTCTTGTAGGTAAGTTGGTCGGTAAGTATCTGGTATTTTAATGTTCTCACTCAAGCAAGATGTTTTTATTATCTGATCAGTATGTCTGTGATGTATCTTTCCATCTACTTCCACCTCGTAATGTAATTTCCCTTTCAGTTGTATCTGTATAATGTATTCTTGAAAAATAGTCGGCATTCGCATGTTCTGTAGTCTTCCTTAGTCGTATCTCATAGTCAAATCCTGCTAAAAAGTTTGCATAGTGTACTAGTCGTATGGCTGTTGTAGCTGGTGTTACTTTTTCTGGGTGTAAAATTCTAGCTAATGGTTGATTATCTACAATGAGTATTATCTTCCTGCCGTAACAATATTGAAAAAATTTCTTTAATCCCCATACTAGAGCTGCTGCTTCCTTATCCAACTGACTGTAACCTCTTTCTGCTTTAGTTAAAGATCTTGATGCAAATGCTATAGGTCGTTCAGTTTTATCCGGCATAATGTGTGATAAAACAGCTCCATATCCTGTAGGAGATGCGTCTGTAGCTAATGTAACAGGTAAGTTCTCATGGAATGGTATAAGTACTTTTTCTCCACATAGCTCATTTTTCAACTCTTGAAATGCTTTTTCACATTCTTTATTCCATATAAATTTTGTATCTTTCTGTAAAAGCTTGTATAAAGGATTTAGTTTAGATGCCAAATTAGATATAAATTGTTGATAATAATTTATCATTCCTAAGAAAGTACGTAGAGATGTAACATCAGTGGGACGTGGGCTATTCTTTATATCATTTATCTTTTCTTCTGTAGGGTGTAATCCTTTTTCATTTATTTTATGTCCCAAATATGTAACTGATTTTTGAAAAAAAATTGACACTTCTTCCTGTTTAGATGTAATCCACATTCTTTAAGTTTATTAAATACCTTTCGGATTCTTTGTAGTAATTGTATGTATGTATGTCCTTGTAAAGCGATGTCATCAAAAAAACAAACTGTACCGTCTAATCCTTGTAGTGTCTGATCCATGTATCTTTGCCAAACATTTGGTGCTATTTTCACACCGAACATCAGTCTTCTTACTTTGTATGTGCCCTTACATGTACTTATGGCTTGCATCTCTGCTGTATCATCATTTGTCTTCATATGTAAATATGCTTGGTTAATGTCCAATGTACAAAAGTATTTACCACCGCTGAGCTTTGAAAATATCTCTTCAACTCGTGGAATTGGATAATTGTCATTCTCTAGGTTTTTATTTAATGTAGCTCTGTAGTCGGCACATAGGCGTACCTTTCCATTATGTTTCATCACAGGGACAATTGGTGTACCCCACTGTGAGTATGTAACCTTTTCT
>CAJQZM010039139.1:0-26525 GCA_907164665.1 Colias nastes | reverse complement strand
TTTATAGTCAGTTGTCAGCGTTTTGTAGTCAGTTGTCAGCGTTTTATAGACAATTGTCAGCGTGGTATAGTCAGTTGTCAGCGTTTTATAGTCAGTTGTCAGCGTTGTATAGTCAGTTGTCAGCGTTGTATAGTCAGTTGTCAGCGCAGTATAGTCAGTTGTCAGCGTTGTATAGTCAGTTGTCAACTTCACATAGTCACTTGTCCGTACCGAATAATTAGTAGTCAGCGTATCAGGGTGGGTCGATGTATCAATAAATTCCACGGTCGCATTGACGATAGTAAGTATTATATACTCAGCGCACAGCACATCGGCCTCTATACTGTGGCCGTTGAGGCTGCGTTTGTTGATGAGCTGGGGCAATTGTGGAATACTGGGCCTAGGACCACTATTGTCATCAAGGTAATAACTAATGAGTAGTCGTATAATAGTCATTATCATATTAGTTTTCAGCTCCATATAGTCAGTTGTCAGCGTTGTATAGGGGACCGTTCAAGTATTACGTAAGCACCAAGGGGGTGGGGTAGTCCCTCGGCTGCGCTTATTCCGCCTCCCATGGGGGGTGGGGGGTCTAGATGATGATTACGTCATCGTTAGTTATTTAAGTTTTTTCGGGGATTCCCGCAAATAATACATATGCGTAGGCACTCGCTTTGAGAACTGATTAGGGGAATTACCGTGCGCTATTCACTTGTCTAATAATTCACTCTCGTGCCGGCCGGCTGCAAGTGCGCATCTATCAGTATTGTTTTGTTTGGATTCTAAACGTATTGTAAGCATTGAAAGTTATCATTAGTGTTTATGTTGATGCAATTAGCCAAAGTTTAATTATTTAAATTTAAATATCTTATTAGAATGTCATATCATATAGACAAATCCAAGTTATACCAAAAACTGTTCGAAAGTTTTAAAAAATCTCATACTGGGACGAAAGTGCAAAATGTACAAAAGTTAGTTAACGAAGTTTGGCGAAATTATAAATTACAAGCAAAGTCAGATAAGGAACTAGATATTATTGTATCTAAGAGAATTGAAGAAGAATTGCAAGCGGCGACTAAAAATAAATCCAATCTGCTTCATTTTTTTTCCAAGGTGAGTAAATATAAGTACAAAGTTTCTCTTTACGTTCTGTAACAATTAAAACGATTTATGAGTAAAAAATATGATGGCCTATCTCAAAGTAAAAAGGTAAATGATTGATATTTTATTTCTTAAGATCGACTCCGGCAATTGGTCACAAAATACACGGTGTTTTCAATATCTATATGTGAAGGGTTTCTGTGGGGAAAAGCTTTCAATAATACAGTAAAAGTTCCTTATTCGCGCTTCCTTTATTCCCGTTTTCACTATTCGCGGATTAAAAAAATGCGACCCAATTTCTATATTCGCGACTAAAAATTTTTTTATTCGCGGATTTAATAAGTACATACAGTAATCCAAAATTAATAATGCACATACAGATCTTCGCATAATGTCGTATTTCCGTATACACCCGAATCATTGAATCGTAAGAGCCCTAAACAATGCACTTGCAGTTTACACCCTGTTCAAAAGAAATAGAAGTCAATTTGCGGTCATATACAATCAAAAACAATTCGGGCGGTAGGTGACGCTAGCCTGTCAGTATAAAATCCGTCAGTCGTCTTTATATATTGGTGGTGACTGCACGTGTTCTCTCTGAGTTGAATTATATAGAGCTGCTATTACATACCTTTCTTGGTTTTGTTTTTAAAGGTGAATTTTTCGATGAAATGATTATTTACACAGGTGATAGCAGTAGGGAAATTGAAAATGAAGAAGAGCATAATGGAAGTTCCGATGTATCTACAATGTCAGAAATAAAGAAAATCCCTTATTCTGATTGTTTTATTTTAATTTTTTTGTAATTTTCATAATATTGTGGAATGATCAGTACTGTAAATACTTTTGAACTGAGATTTTAATGATTAGATTTCTACAATATATAAACCTGTGTTTGAAAACCATATTTTATACAATATAAACCTTGTGTTATTTTAACCGTATTTTCTTCCATTACACCATTCTTCTATACACTTTAAAAGTACTACAAAATTTTCCAATTAGATAGAATATCAAAGTGTTAAATTAAATTAAAGTGTAGTGTAAATTTCATATATTTATAAGTAAAATGGAAGTACATTATTTTGTAAAATGGAGCTACATCTGCCAACAAACTGTTTTACAGTTTGGCAGAGTACTATGTTATTATGTATACGTGTCTTTTGTTCTGAAATGAAAAATAAATAAATAAAATAAATAAATAAATTATATCAATCCAACAAAGATATATTTGCAATCACGGGTTTATCCTCGCTATTTACATACAAGATATTATCGAAATAAAATCGTTACTTACAAATCAATATTAATCTCTTTTAGCACAAAACACATAATTTTACTAAATTATGCATGAAGAAAATGCATTTAACCACTCTATATACATATCGTCTTCGGAAGCTCCGGGAATATGACAGTTGCCGAACAGTGACGAAGATTTCTATGCGCATTATTACTTTTGTAGTACTGTACATAATAATAAAATTATTCCAATAGGTATCTAACCCAATATCCTTGTCAAATGGAATAATAAGAAAGTAAAATAGATCTTATTACAAGTTGGCCTAAAGTACATATTATGTTGTTAAATGATATCGCCGAGGCCTTTGACACAAGCCGCCTTTGTCGCAACCCGCCATTGCCGCGATTGATGTTTTTGAGAATGTAAATAAACAGAGTGGAAGCAACCTTATAACTCAATAAAATATAAAGTATATTTTTAAATGGAGTTCCGTTTATAGTAAAAGCCGCTTTGCGTGTTTTATTGTTTCTTCTTTCACATTCGTTGCAAAAATTGTGATCGAGTAAAACGTCTACTGCACTCTTCTTAGTTTATAATGTCAACTAAAAAAAATGAGAAACGAGTTTCGACACGAAAAAAATCTGTGTTACCACTTAAAGTGAACTTAAGTTTTAAGAGGCAAATTGCTAATGCGACTGCTGTGTATCAGTCTGAATTGAAGGAGCTTTTGAAAACTGCCAAGCAAGAAAAAATTACAAAATTCTTCAAACCATTGCCTAAGTCTTAAGATAATTAATTAAAATGTTCAAAAACTTCAATTAAATTAATTTTTTATGCATTTGTTTTTTTTTTTATTTTGTCACCTAGGAACGTATCCCCTATAATCCCATATAAATTACCATTCCGTATTCACGGTTTCTGTATTCGCGGCATATTTATGGAACATATTATACCCCGCGAATAAGGAACTTTTACTGTATTTAAACGCTGGTTTTATTAAATACGGTGAATTTATGTAGCTTAATAAGAGAATATCCAGCAGAACTCTAAGAAATTTTTCATTTTTAGGCAACGTCTACTACCAGTAAACCTGCAGAAAAAACACAAATTATACAGCCATTTTCTAACATTGAAAAACAGAATGAAGATAAAATTAAAACTGGCAATGAATCACAAGAGCAAAGCGAAAATAATGATAATGCAGATAAACAAAGAGCAAAACCTTCTCAAGAAGCTTTGAAAAATAAGATTACTCTACTCGAAAGAAATCTGAACGCTTTGTATTCTGCCAAAGATACTATGCCAAATTGCGCTGAAGTTGATAAACAGATCATTAAGTTGCGCGAGGAACTAAAAACAGCAAAAAATACTTTAAACAGGAAGATTCAAAACGCAGTTGCCCAGAAGAAACACAGGGATGGTATGAAAAGAAAGTTAGAAGATATTTGTCAGGAAAATCCTGAAATAAAAAGAAGACTATCTCTGAGGGATTCAGTAGGACATCCTAAACTTGAAAGCGATCAACCATTACTATTGAAAACAATTGCGGATATAGCTTTATTTGGGAGTGCATGTGATGACAGGAGACGAACGGAATCTATTCGCAGCGTAAAAACTCTTGACGAACTCACACAAGAACTGCGTAAACTAGGATTTGACATTAGTCGCAGTGCGACATATCTTCGTTTGATTCCCAGAAAATCGAATTCTACAGAGGGACGAAGACATGTATCGACAGTCCCTGTTAGGCTCATTCGGGCTCAAACTGATCACCACAAGAGCCACTTAGATAGCAAGTTCGCTGAAACATCAATCCATTATTTAGAGAACATAGCATCCATACTTGGACCAGATCAAGTATTTTTCTTATCTCAAGATGACAAAGCTCGAGTCCCTATTGGCGTAACTGCGGCAAATAAGCAAGCACCTCTTTTAATGCATATGGAATATAGAATCAAATTACCTGACCACGATTGGGTAATCGCTGAGCGTCATAAATTAATACCATCTGTTTATGCTGGTATCAAAGTTACTTCCAATATGCTAGGACAACCGCAAGCCGTCGGATATTCTGGGCCAACATTCATCGCTATTCGAAGTGGAAAGCATAGTTCATCTACTGCTAATACTCATGCTCAGGATTTCGAGACGCTTCTCGAACTTGAAGAGTTTCGACCATTAGCAAAAACTGACCATGGACTAGTAAAACCAGTAGTAATTATGACGGTTGATGGAGGGCCAGATGAAAATCCGCGTTATCAAAAAGTCATAGGGTTTGCTATACAACATTTTAAACGACATGATCTCGATGCATTGTTTATAGCTACCAATGCTCCTGGAAGGAGTGCGTATAACAGAGTAGAGAGAAGAATGGCTCCTCTGAGTCGGGAACGGGCTGGTTTAATACTGCCTCATGACCATTTTGGGTCTCATTTGGATGAACGTGGCGTTACAATTGATGAACAATTAGAAAGATATAATTTCGAATTTGCAGGAAATGTATTAGCTGAAGTATGGAGTTCAATGGAAATTGATGGCTATAATGTTACTGCAAAATATGTTGAGGCTGATGAACAAGATGTTCCTGAATTTCCAGACATTAAATGGTACTCAGAACATGTGCGTGAAAGCCAATACTTGCTTCAAATTGTAAAATGTAAAAATACAGAATGCTGTCGTCCAAGAAGTGGCCTATTCAGATTACTAGACAACAGGTTTCTTCCACCACCTGCAAAAGTAAAACAAACAGTTGATGACTTGGTTTTGGATGAAGGAGGACAATTTCTTGATCTTCCAGTCAATTTAGCTCTACGCTTGAGTACTACCGTCAAAGATTTTTTGCAAATGCCCTACGATTATTTTTGTCCGACGGTAAAATTGAGGCTCTCAAGCCGAACGTGTGGTCTTTATCATGCTTCCGTCAAATCATTAAATCGTCACATCGAGAAGATCCATAAAAAAGTAAACACGCCCACAGAGGGAAAAGTTAGACCTGTAAGAGTCGCTGCTCGTCGTGCTAATGAACTGATGTGCATTATTCAAAATTTAGAGCACCAAGATGTTGAATGGCTCGATGAGAGTGACGTAGACATTCCTAAATCGGATGAAAGTGAGCAGACTCACAACACTGAGCAGCAATCCAATGTCATCGATAACTTAGAATCATGGATTCAGGTTTCATGGACTGAAGACTGTTAATGTGTTCCGAAAATATTGTTTATGTTAGTTATGTTCTTTATTTCTGATTATATTTTTTTGTCATTTACTCTATGTGTATCAGTTAAACCTAATATTTTCATGAATTTTCCTATTTTAAAAATAACAATATAAAAAAAAAAACATTTATTACTAAAAATGTTTACGTAAGCATAGGGGGAGGGGGTAAGTGCTTTGCTTACTTTTGATGACAAGGGGGGCGGGGGGGTAAAAAATGGTAAGAAATCTGCTCACGTAATACTTGAACGGCCCCTAGTCAGTTGTCAGCGTTGTATAGTCAGTTGTCATCAAGGTATAGTCAGTTGTCAGCGGTGTATAGTCAGTTGTCAGCGTTGTATAATCAGTCGTCAACTTCGCATAGTCACTTGTCAGTACCGAATAATTAGTAGTCAGCGTTAATTATCAGGGTGGGTCGATGTATTAATAAATTCCACGGTCGCATTGACGATAGTAAGTATTAATTATACTCAGCGCACAGCAGCTGGTGAGCGTGCCGGCCACGGGCCTCTATACTGTGGCAGTTGAGGCCGCGTTTGTCGATAAGCTGGGACAGTTGTGGAATACTGGACCTAGGACCACTATCGTCATCAAGGTAATGAGTAGTCGTATATCGTCACTGTCATATAATTAGTTTTCAGCTCCATATAGTCAGTTGTCAGCGTTGTATACTTGTATAGTCAATTGTCAGCGTTGTATAGTCAGTTGTCAGCGTCGTAAAGTCAGTTGTCAGCGTTGTATAGTCAGTTGTCAACTTCGCATAGTCACTTGTCATTACCGAATAATTAGTAGTCAGCGTTAATTATCAGGGTGGGTCGATATATCAGTAAATTCCGCGGTCGCATTGACAATAGTAAGTGTTAATCATATTCAGCGCACAGCAGCTTGTGAGCGTGCCGGCCGCCGGCCTCTATACTGTGGCCGTTGAGGCCGCGTTTGTTGATGAGCTGGGGCAATTGTGGAATACTGGGCCTAGGACCACTATCGTCATCAAGGTAATGAGTGGTCACTCTTACGTATAATAGTCATTATCATATTAGTTTTCAGCTTCATATAGTCAGTTGTCAGCGTTGTATAGTCAATTGTCAGCGTTTTATAGTCAGTTGTCAGCGTTTTGTAGTCAGTTGTCAGCGTTGTATAGTCAGTTGTCAAGCGTTTGATAGTTAGTTAAAAAGTATTTTAATTAAGCTTGTGTCTAAAAATAATAATGTAGTTTTTTATTTTGTTACAGGCGCATGAAGAACCAAGCACAAAGGGCAACACGCAAGCTACTAGAAGTCGTTTCTGATATTAAATTAAATATTATGATTTTTGTATACCTAAGCCTTATTATGTAATGATAATTTCGTATAAAATAAAGTTGTAAATAACAATGAGCTTTTTATTTCTCACCCGTCACAAAATTATTGATAAAAACGTACCAATATTTAAATTATACCTCACACTTTTGTTTCTTTGCAAGATACTTACTTCGTATCTCTATAATTATTAAACCGATCTTGAAATTATTTCACAAGTTCAAAACGATACGGATATAATATGCTACTTGTGAATGTGCAAAATACACGATTATAATGAGGTCATGTGCAAATATTTAGCCCAAATATATGTATGACATCAGAGTTAAAAATCCATGCAAAATCTTGGCATTATTTTTTTACATAACGATCATCCTCGTTACCTTAAATTTAAATCTTGTTAGTCATTAGATTACTGTAAGACAATGTTACAGCTCGAACGCAATAAGCAGTGATATTTTTCCTCAGATATTAAAAAAATCTAAATTGCATAGTAAAACTAACGCTCTACTAAATTCATATTAAATTCTGACAAATTAAATCGTAAAATCAAACAATAACAAAAACTAATAAAACTAACGAAATTTAATTTGATAGTAGGTATCATGGAAACTTTCACGATTGAAATCATCAATCTCCATAGGTAGTATACAGGGTGTAATCGTTAAGTGTGCACAAGCGATTATTCCGTAACTATTGCAGATACCAAAAAACTTTAAACTGATATCGAAAGTACTTAACCTAATGAGTAAAATGGCCATAATAAATTTTTAAAAATAAAACGAGAAATATCCAAAAATGTTACATTAAACGCTCCCATACATTTTATTTCCCATACATTTTGTATTCATAGCAGATTTTCGAAGTGATGTCCTCATTGTGCAATACAATGAGGAGCTCTATTTACAGTTTCTAAATGAACTTCCCTTCAAATTTGCGAAGTAATTAAAGCAGAAAACCAAAAAAAGAAAGAAAAAGCTAAAATCTTTCATATTAAATGAATTAGGTTGATCCAAACGTAATGATAATTGGGTATTTCCTGTGCACATAAAAATATAAAATAAATGTTTTTTGCTTGCTCATGTATTCACTAAGTAATCACAAAAAAATCATATCAACAGGCCACGTTTCCAATTATTTACATTAATTTGAATGTGAACCGTGCGTGCCAGAATGTTTCCCGACGAAAAGAAGAAACAACGATTCGACATGTAGAGGGTAAATTTCTAAATTTTTAATGATATCAGGATAATTTTTTGTCACGTTTTGTGATCATGGACGTTACCCGAGTTCACCATGTTTATGCTGAAACCAAAAAACAATCAATGTCCTGGATGCGAGCTTCCAAAGTGACGATGAAGAAATTCAAAGTGAAAATCAGTAGGTTAGATTAAGAGGAGGCTCCCTTTCTCATTTCTGGCACTGAGAGACCGGTTACGGTACTAGACGCTAATTCAGCCGTAATAAAGTTGAATATCGCGTGCGCTCTTTGATCGCGTTCGAGCTCGAAAAGTAAGTCTCAATTCTTATTTCGTTTATAACTAAAGTAATAATTGATCTAGAGAAAAAATATCTTGGTCTTCAATAGTAAACTCTATTTTCTTACTGTTAACATTTATTTTAGACATAAAGTCCAAGTAAATCTTTAAAAAAATGTAATAATCCTTAAAAAAGGCATCATTTTTGAATAAAAATTGAATCGAGCGAAAATGTTACAATTATGTTTCTGTCTTGTACATCGAAAGAAAAAGACCCAATAAATCATATACTAAATTTCCATTTTGATTGTATGTGTGACTGTTTCAGAATATTGATGCAAATTCACATAAAATTTAGGGAGCTTGCCCTTAAAGCGGTAGTTTTTTGGGACGCTGAAGGAATAATTATGGTGGAATATTTTAAAAAGGTAGCCACTTTATTGGGCTCTTACTAAACAGACCAAATTAAAAGATTGCGGTAGGTTAGTAAGGAAAAGAGACCTGGCAAACTGCGGACCTGAACGCTGTTTCACCAAGACAACGCACCAGATCACAAAGCGTCAGTTGCGATGGCTGCCATTCAAAAATCGGCATTCCAAATGCTTGAACACCTACCCTATTTTTTAGATCTAGCTCCTATTTATGTACTTTTATCTCTTTCCTCTGCACAAGAAACACTTTCTTAGCAATAAATTATTTTAAGACGACAGCGAAGTGATGGCCGCGTGGAGGGGTTTTTGTGGATGAAGTCAAAGTTTTTTTTTTTAAGTTTAGGAAAAAAAATATTGAAGTATATTTTCTAGTTAGAAGACTATCTAGAGAACTACATAATTATTATAACTGTAATGACCTTGTTTAATATTGATTATCATTACTTTTGGATCAACCCATGTACATGGGATATTCGTATCTCATACTAAATGTATGGGAGGGTTTCAAGTTATTTTTTTAGATATTTCTCGTTTTATTTTTAAAAATTTATTATGGCCATTTTACTCATTAGGTTAAATACTTTCGATATCAGTTTAAAGTTTTTTGATATCTGTAATAGTTACGGAATAATCGCCTGTGCACACTTAACGATTACACCCTGTATAATGAAGTCGTTTAATCTATATACCTACTGTTCTAATTAACGCGTATAAAAATATACCTCATTCATAACAACATCGTTTTATCAGACACAAAGCAGACCAATTTTCTCTTTGTTCTTACAAAACAGAGAAATGACCAATAATCAGTATCAGTGATAACAGTTATCAGGTGTGTTGATAAGAAATTCGCCTTACAATATCAACTCATAACGCAATCGAACCTTGCCGAATGACGACCTATATACGATGCGTTTTTACCTAATTCTCGCCTTTGTGGCGCATGTGCATAGAGTTCACAGTTCAACATTATGTGACAGTGATTTGTGTGTTTGTAAACAGAACAAAAGTGAAAACGATGATATTGGTGAAGTGGTCGACTGTTCCTATTTTCCCGCAGTTTTAAAAACGAACTATAGTTTACCGAGTGCTGTGTTTTCATTAGATTTATCGTGGAACAATTTAACTAGTGTTAATGCGACTCCTATTTTACAATCATCAACGCTTACCGCATTGTATTTAAACAACAACAAAATCACTGAAATTGCCATCGACACACTTCGATTACCGCACCTAAAGCGGCTGGATTTAAGTAATAATTTTCTAGAAGCTATTCAGAAAGACACATTTAAAAATATACACAATTTGGAGTATTTAAATCTCGCGAACAATAAATTCCACTCACTCTCTGAACTCTCATTTCATCACCTTTCAAATTTAAATGAAATCATATTGGACAACAACAATCTAGGCCCAAGTCTGAAAACCAAGAATTTGTTCGACAGAAACGGATACGGATTGACTAATAAAATACGATCATTATCTATATGTGGTATCAACTTACGATCTGTTTACGACAATTTCTTTGTTGACGCATACAATATAAGAAGATTAATTATTTCTAATAATAACCTGACTGAAATATTTGAATTGCCGTTCACGTTAGAGTACTTGGACCTATCAGATAATCCCATTAAGGAAATATCAGGAGAAGACTTTTCAGAGGTTCCAGCTCTGAAAGAACTTAAATTAAATAATTTGTGGATTGAAGAAGTTCCCGCTTTTACTTTCGCATTTTTACCTGGGCTAAACAGCTTGCTACTGGAAAGGAATAAAAATTTAACGACGTTCAGCGAGTTAGCGTTTGGCCAAGAAATTTTAGAAGACGCAGATGATTTTGCTCTAGAAAATTTATCAGTCAGAGGTTCGAGACTCAGCACTTTATCGGAAAAGTTAGAGGTGCCTTTTGGTCATCTGATCCACTTGGACTTGCAGGGTAATCTATGGAAATGCGACTGCAACTTGAAATGGATAAAACGGCTGCAAATTAGCAATAAAGAATCTAGTCATTTACGGTAAGTCTAATTATTTTACATTGGAAGGTCAATTAGCAAACATGGAAATTAGCAATATCGCATTTCCGATATTAATGCTAATTCCAATAAATTTTGAGAAATGGGTTTCTCTTTGCACAACGGATTGAAAAATTATACAGAATCATTAATTTCAAAAATAACATATTCTTAAAAGTAAAAGTTGATCTTACAAAAGTAAAGAATCGTTAATTCAATTTTATATGCTAACAATTCCCTTATTTTCAGTTGTTACACGCCACACGTGCTATACAACAGTAAACTAATGGAGATCAGTGAAAAATACTTGGTGTGTCAAGTCAAGCAACATTATGTCGGAGTCACAATCAGCGTAGTTACCGCGTGTGTGCTCCTAACTGCTATAGCGGCTTGGATATTCTTTTATGTGCCAAAGAACCCGGCTAAATTCATTTTTCTGAAAGATATGAATATGTCCACGGCTGGGTACAGTGCTTTACCTGTCCATATGAGTTTTAGAGATGCACCATAATTATAGATAGGTTGTTTAGGGGCAAGGGTTGGGAGATAATAAACTAAGGCTGACATTAAATACTAAATTAAGTGAAAATGAATTATATTTTGATGGATTAAAATTTTCAGTAAAAAGTGAAAACAAACACGGAGTTATTACTTAGTTACTTAGAGCAAAATTTAAAAAAAAGGATAGGACAATTTTTAAATAATGATATCCCACATAGTGAGGTGTTATTTACATTTGGAGAAAAATAAAGAGTATTTTATATAATTTCTCAGTATTTTATTGACAAAAAACCTATCTGTATCTAGAAGGATGTTGAAGTTGTGATAGGAACAAAACAATTTTCAAATCGATTTAGTGGTTTCGGAGCCTGTTCATTTCGAACAAAAACAGAATTAAATCTTTCCTTTATAAAATACCAGCTATCTGGCTGCTTCGCCCGCTTTGTCTAAAACCTAAATTATACACAAATTATCTCTACGATTTGCATTTCGCCATTACTGCGTTGACGATATGTAAAATCTTGGTGTAGTACATAAATTGTCGTCTAAAGCAATTTGACGCATTTTTTAACGCGTTCAATATTTAATTTGGGCAAATAATAAAATCAATTATAATAAAATATTTACCATAAATTCGGAAATTCGTGAAATGATTCGAAATCACAGTTCTATATTTTTTCAACAATAGTAGTGATGCACTGATGCCAAAAGGTGTAAGGAAAGAAATAAATAAAAATACAGATCAAATTCACTTCATATATTTATAAAATACAAAAGTTTACAAAGATTACATAAACTTGTGCTTCGTTGAAGGCATTTGTGCTTACAATACATATTTATTAAACAGAGACTAGCTCTATACACAAATACATGTAAATTTATCTAAAATTCCTTATAAATATAATTATATGTATATTTAAGCAGGCACAAGCGTTTTACAAAAGGCTGCATTGAGCACTGTTTTATCAGTCTATATAAAATAATGTTACGTCACAGAAAAATCAAATTAAAATAGATACCTAATTATTTAGATAAAAAAATTATAATGAATTAAGGATGATTCACGCTACACCTTTTAAATAATAAATCCGATTAAAAGATTACAAAATTACTTTTTATTTTCTATTTAATATTTTACAGTAATTTCAAATAAACACACGATTTTTTATAAATGTTTTAAAGCATCAGTAATCCTTTGAAATCATTCTTATACTATTTATTACCATTCTTTGGTTATTTGAGCCATGCTTTTATAGATATGTATGTATATTTTTGAAGTGAAACTTCTTTAGGCGCGTTGAGAGTAAAATTTCAAGTAACGTCACGTCATGGAGTAAGGCAACGATTTTGGTATCTTTGAATCTTGCCAAAGAAGTTTCACTTCTGACACGTGTGCTCAGCACTCATGCTCATTTTTACGTTTATTGTGATGTTTAAATGATTATTCGTTTTATACTATTTACGCTATATAAGTATGATTTTTGCCACAACCTGTACAAAGATAAGCAGTCTTTAGAACTTACAATATATTTTGTGATATTTGACTTTATAATTTATATTGTCGCTATTAGGATAAGTATTATTGATATACATAGTCAATTTACCAGTCGACGATATAATTAGTATTTGATTCGATTTATCCAAACTTAATGAAACAGAAAATGAGAAAAATTATTTAAGAAAAAAATGTGTTAAATGACATTGGTCCACTGTTCTTTTGTCTTACTACACAAAATTCAAACTTAATGGCGGCTCGGAACATCAAAAGATCTGATGCGCAGAACAATTTTAGATATTACCGACACGTTAAGGGTCGGATACCTGTGCGCTCGTATATTCGCAGCTAACTTCCGAACCGCCATCATTAAGTTTGAATCGAACTGTATAACATATGCAAATTTATGAAAAACATTTCGGTTTGAACTATAATGTCAACAAGAAATTGCCAGAATCAAAAAACATAATATTGGAAGAAAAAAATCCTTACTCAGAATTATTTCAACATTATCAATAAGGTAATACACATTCTAAAATTTATTAGCAATTGTATTTTTGTACGCAACAGCATATAAATATAGTTTATAATAAATACATTATTTCTATGATATGATCTTAATAAGATTCTACAGTGTGGTTTTACATACATAAAGAAACTGGTTTAAAACAAAAATAACTTTAAATTTAATTAAAACATACTGGTATGTGTTATGAAAATATAAAATATTCAAGTGTTACCTTTTCCATCCTTTAAAGTAAATTTCAATACTTATTTTTTGAGTATTAAAAAATCTATTTGTTTATTTATTTAGCTACATTTTACAATAATTGTACACAAAACATTAATAAATGTGATTATACATTTTATATTTACATACTTTGACAGCTAAGTATTTTATCTATTTCCAATCTCTGACAGCCGATCACGTCCCCTGTCCGTGACAGTTTTTTTTGTTAGAGACGCTGATCACGTACTGCGTACGTGTGTGAATTTCAATACTGTTTACTTTAAAACAACGGCCTGTAAGCGTGATCCGCGTCATGTCAAAGCTTAGATGAATGTTTTGGCTACACACACAAACGCACTTCAAATACTTGCGGTGTGTGGGGTGCGGGAAACAAAGGATCGCCCGAGCCGGGTCGACTCTCGCGCGCCAGTTGCCCCAGCAGCGTAGCTAAGCGATCGAGACGTGTGACAATTTTTGGCGCGAAATGACTTCGCGACGACGATTTCGTCTGGATTCGGAAAGAGATATTATTGACATTTTGCAAAATGATGAGGATTCGGATATTGAGGAGAACACCACGATAATAGAAACTGAAGGTAAGCTATTGATTTACTTGTATTTTTGTAAGATCGTAATTGCTTTTGGTTTTGAATAAGTACCTACATGTTTTGTTTTTCAGAGGCAATAGACGAGTTTAGAGCCGGTCAAGAACAATTAGAAGTTAGTGATGAGGACATACCAGAGCAGGGTCAAGCACCGATAAGGACAAGGGGACGGTCAAGGATTAGAAGAACAGGTCGCAGTCGTGTTCGTTCGTCAGTGCGTTCGCGTTCAACTCGCAGCCGCGGCAGAGGTACAGTACAAAATGTCCAACAAATTGATGAAGCCAATGGATGGTCATATAAACCAGTAGAAAATCTACCTGAAAATCCTGCCTTTCAGGATCTATGTATGGTTATGCCTCCAATTGATGAACATTCAACGGAATTTGACTGTTTTTCAGTCTTTTTCCCACTCTTTTTGGAAACTTCTCAAAGAAGAAACCAATCGCTATGCAAGTCAAATGAAGGCAAAGCAAGCTAGACAGGGTGTGTTAAAGCCAGGATCCATGTTGTATAATTGGAAACCTGTTACATTGCGTGAAATGAAGAACTTTTTGGCCATCGTAATCCATATGACGCTTGTTGAGAAAGAAAGTTTCGATTCATATTGGTCCACTAGAGAGATTATACAAACTCCATTCCCAAAAAAAATCATGACTAGATCTCGTTTTAGAGCCATATACAGTTGTCTTCATTTGAATGACAACTCAAAATATATACCACGAGGCCAGGAAGGATATGACGCTTTTTTTAAACTGCGGCCATATTTTGAGGAGCTTTCGAATTTGTGTCAGATGACCTTTTCTCCCGATGAAGAACTAACTATCGATGAAGGAACATGTGGTTTTAGAGGTAAAGTACATTTTCGGGTGTATAACAAAGATAAGCCCGACAAATACGGCATGAAAATCTATATGCTTTGCGATGCTAAAACCGGCTATATATTGAAGATGGTTCCATACGTTGGCGACTCAAAGACTACACAGAGCATAATTATGGAATTGTGCGAACCATACATTGGAAAATGGCACACCATTTACATGGACCGTTTTTTTACCAGCCCAACTACTATTGACTTGCTTTGGCAAAAACAAACCCGTGCTGTTGGAACAGTTATGGCCAATCGGCGTGGTTTGCCTAGAACATGGCTTCAACAGTCTTTAGAGGTCAATGAAATGGTCTTCTGTCATCGTGGTAATCTGACCGCTTGTAAGTGGAAGGATAAGCGGGACGTGCTGATGCTCACAACAAAACACGCCGCTACTTGGACGGAGGTAACAGCTAAACGCAAAGGAGTTGGAGTCGTCAAAAAACAGAAGCCTGATTGCATCATCGATTACAATCACAACAAAATTGGCGTGGATCTCAACGATCAGTATGTTTCATACTATTCTTTAAATAGAAAAACAATGAAATGGTGGAAGAAGATGTTTTTTAATCTGGTTGCGAGGGCTTTAGTCAATGCTTACGTAATCTATAACAAAAGTAGCAACAACACGGGTCGTAAATTGCTATTTTCGCAGTTTTTGATGACTTGTGGTGAAGAACTGGTGCAGCATGCATCCTTAGATGATGCAGGCCCATCTCGTGGTCCACATCATACTGGTATGACCTCCAGATTAACAGGCAGACACTTCATGGAAAGGATACCGGCGACAGGATCGAAAACGAAAGTAGCAAGAGTTTGCAAAGTCTGCGCTGACACTACAAAGAAGGAAACGGGTAAGCGAGGTCGCAAGGAAACAATTTTTTACTGCCCAGATTGCAACGTGCCCTTGTGTTATGACCCGTGCTTCAAAAAATACCACACCAGGAAAGACTACACGTCATAAAATTCGAAAAATGTTGATGTTAGAGTTTTTTTTTTTTTTTGAAAACGTGCCTCATTCTAAGTTGATTTTATAATAAAAAAAATACAATTACACATGTTTTTATTATTTTATATAATAATATAAAATATCTTCAATACAATGAAAAAAAAATCATGGCCGCAACTATTATAGTTTTTTTTCTATGAAACTAACAAAATGGTCAAAAAGTGCCGGCGCGCCCAGAATGGTACGCTCATTATGTATGCGGCTAATTAGCATAAAATAAGCGCCACGTACGTCGGACGTGATCCGCTGTCAAAGTGTTAATAGTCAAGAAAAAATTACAAAATACATATCTTAGGACTTAGACATTAGACATTTATTACGAGTCTATATTTTTCTAAAAGCTGTCCAAAAAGCCAAAGCTGTCCCTAAACCTAATACATATTCCAATTTACGTAAAATCTTTACATCAATTCGTTTTTAAAGAATTATTGTTTCATCAATTGAGATTGTAAACACTACAACAAATTTGAAATGCAGTTTATTTATTACAATTTTAAAAAAACTTTATTTTATTAGATAACGACTTTATTGTATTGGTTACGACTTACGACCCGACACTGAATGAATCTGTTTAATTTTATTCATATTGAAATAAAACTATATGGTCCATTTACACATTCGTGCGAACATTGCGCTCGCTATTCACCTCGAGATTCCCGTATTCTTGCTATGAGGGTGTTTTCGCACGTAATGAATAGGAAGACGAATGTGTCACTGTGGTTCGCGTCGACATTCGTATACGAATGTTCGACGAATATATCGTCGCGTCACGAAGCGAATAGCGAACACAAATGTAAAGGTACCATAAATTTTAAGATAACGTAATATTTTCATTACTATTTATTCATTAGATTACTAACTATTGGCTTATATTTAAAATACTCAAGTCTTATAATATCACTTATATTTAATAATTTACAACTATGTTTGTGCTATAACCTTAATTCTAACCTAAAATATGACACAATGTACACTGGTTCCTTAAATAAATGCTATATTAGTCTTTATAATTTTATTGTGTACGTAATATGGCGCTACAAAAAGAAAAAAAAATCCATATTATTTTTCTAAACATATGGTTGCAATTTTCACCAGATCATTTATGGGTTTAAAATTGTTTGTAGCATTACAATATTCATAAAAAGTTTGAAACATTCTTTTTTTATTACTAAAAAAGCCATTTTTATTTTTATTATAGTATGTTGATATAATTTTATATGTACTCATTTTTATATTGATGAGATTCCTTGAGTATTTAGTTGCCTCTCTTATGGCCGTTCCCAATATATTATCTATCTTCGGTTTGACCCAACTTAAGATAGAAAATGCTATCTATTTTTTGTTTTGGCGTCTCAGTAAGCTTACTAGCGATAAGCTAACCTATCACTGATCGCTATCTATCGTCTGGAGGACTAACTGCTTACTAGAGGTATATTTTTCTCTTTGAATTTGTCTATTTGAGCGTCCCAATAACGTTTTGACAGCTGTCAGCCAGTAATGGCCGTTCCCAATATTGTATCTATCTAACGATAGATAGAACCTTACTAGCTATCGGAGATAGCTGTCTATCTATAACCATAGTTTGAATATTGGGAACGGCCATAACATAAGATTAATATCAATAGTAATCTAACTACACCTAACTAATAATATTAATTTTTGTACGCAAAACCCACTTAAACCGATTTAATACATGTAAAATGGCTTATTGCCTGTATAAACAGTCAAAATACTTCAACAGTATAGAAAATGATACAGCAATTCCATATATCAATTCCACTTTCAGAGATTGCACATTCCTTTATCAAGTCGCAATTAAGCAAAGCTTAATTTGGTTACAAGATGAAATATATAATTTACAAATATTTCATACATTTATTAGTATGAAAAACATAATACTTGCATTTTGTTAAAAATATTTTCTTTTCATTTTATGTAGATTTACATTAATATTTAAGTATTTAGCATTGATATTACCTTGACTTATTAATGTGATTATACCCTTATTATATTTTTTACATAATTAATAGCATGAGGGTAGTTATAGAATTGAGAATACTCAGTCTTATTTTATAGAGATTACGCGTTCAAAATCGATATTTTGTTAATCACTATAACAACATGTAATTGAGAGATTATTAAGTGAAGATATATTCAAGTTATTATAAATCTCATATTATAAAAAGTCCCAAAATACATTCACTTGGACCAGTACTTCCAACCAAATTAATTGGGACACATGAATACACATTCGCTTTTTTGCTTCTTCATAGGGAACCCCTATATTAAACCCATCACTACTACACAGTTACTAAAACATTTCATCAATCACAACACCACACTATCCCATTGCACTATACCATTTCACTATCCCATTTCACTATCCCGTTTCACTATCCCACTCCACTATCACACAAGTCGCATATCCTCCCTGACACAGATCTCCTCGTGTCAGACAGACGTTTCACTATTTAGCCGCAGCACAAATCTATTACTTTTGGGATCCACCACCTCCTCACTCAAGTTGAACTGAGGCAGTTGTTTGATTGTGCATATGAGTGATATGTCCCCTTGTCTGAGTTGGAACTCGATGTTGTCTGCGAGTGGCCGAGCTAGGAGGTCGTCTGATATGAGTGACCAGCGTTGTTCATGCCTCGCTTCATTCTCTGCGGCCAATACTGGACCTTCCACGAGGAATGGTTCAAGGAACGCTCGGGGAGAGGCATCTTGGGATAGACATCTGGCGAGGTGGGCGAGTACCTAAAATGAAATGAAATAAGATGTAAGTGTAAATAAGTGTAATTGTCACATAAAAATCTATATTTCTTATTTGAGTACAACTTCATAATGCCACACTTGTTATTTGTCTAATGAAAAATAAACATACTGTTAATAAAAAGAAAGAAATTAATTAACAAAAAGAGAAAGAAATTAATTACTATTTATTCAGATATTATCAACTTCTACATATTAGGTATTCTTAAAGAAGTGACATAAAAGCAACTTACAGAATCAGCGGAATGTCTGGGCTGCTGTCTTGTAGCCCGCAAATATTTCTGCAAGGCGCGCGCCAACGACGGGAACACCGCTTGTGCCGCTTCGCGAGGGCCTAGCGCTCCGCCTGAAATATAAGACATAACTTTTAAATCTATTCAATTCGAAAATAATAGAGAGATATAAGTTTGTTGTTGCACCCAATTTGACAAACACCTAGCCAGCAATAACACGAGAAAAAAGCAGAACAGCGCGCCTATTCTCCATCAATTTGACTCTAAACTGGTTATCAAGAAAAACTTAAAAACAAAATCAAAAATCACCTTCAATTTGACACCAACTCAAACTCGACCAAAAATCTCCCCACTCACTATTCACATTCCCCGCCATCCGCACCCTCCGCACGTGCGCGAACGCTTCCTCCTCATCGGTGTGCAGCCGCGCGTAAAAACTCTATAGACTACCTATCTACTTTAATTAATTTAATAACTACCTAGCCAGCAACAAATCGAATAAAACAACACCCCACCAATTCACTATCACCTTCAACATTACACCTAACTGGCCACTAACAAAACATAAAAAAAAAACATTTTCATCACTCGCAAACCTGGCCACTAACAAAAAAAAAAGACGTGTGGCACTCGGGGACTGCCGCGGTAAAGCTATTGCATGCTATGCCTTCAAGCCACACCTCCGAGCCCGTCGGAGTGGGGAGCGTGAGGTTTTTTCGTTACGGAATTTCTCGATTCGGTCCCAGCGCTCAAGGCCCGCGATAGAAGCTATGCAATAGCTTAAAAAATTACCATTCCCTGCCATTCGCACTCGGCGCACGTGCGCGAACGCGTCCTCAGCTGCTGTATGGAGCCTCGCGCGGCGCTTCCGTACCCGGCGTTCGCGCTCCGCCTCCTCGTAGTAGCGCTCGTTGTGCGCGGAGCCCGAGTCGCGGCGACGGGACGCGCTGCCCGTGCACGAGCCTGTGCCGCTCCTGAAAGAAATACACTTTTTTTTTTTTTTTCAGGACAATTTTCACACACGGCACGATCTGATCCGATACTAAGCTTTCGCTTGTGTTATGGTAACCAGATGGCTGATAAACATACATATATAATTTTAAATAAATACTTATATAGATAATTAACACCCAGACACAGAGCAAACATCTATGTTCATCACACAAATATTTGCCCCGGGTGGGAATCGAACCCACGACCTCTGGCATGGAAGGCAGGGCCACTGCCAACCAAGCCAACCGGTCAGTCAAACTTTATTCCACAACAATAAAACACCACTACAGCGCACAGTAATGTCCAATTTCACCACTTACACGCCAAACATTGAATAAATTCAACAAAATTTTATTTATTTTTTTTGCTTTTGAATGGTCAAGAATTCCACTAACAATAGGAACTTTATTTTACACTCACGAAAAACACTGGTAAGGTCAATAATTTCAATAAACACAAATTCAATAATTTATTCAAATAGACTTCATTTAAAAATGCTTTTGAATCTTTAATTAAGAACTGATCAAACAGCTGTGAACTTCACTAATGTGACTCATTTATAACCATACTATAAACAAATACGCTCACTATAAAGAATAATAAATATAATATTTTTATTACCTGGGCTGACCAGTAGACGCATTAGTATTGGAATCCACTTCATAAAACTTTATACTAGCTTGTGCCTTCCTTTGTGACTTTGATATAGGTATCTTCTCTAAATATGGGTTATAAATGGGAAACTCTGTATAATATTTCTGCAGTACCCATACAGCTGCTCTTTGGATACTTAACTGGCCGATAGCATATGACCTACTCTCTCCATCAGGACTCCTCACAATCTTAATATAATACAGTGGTTCTAAATGCCTTATCTGCATCAGCACTACAGCTGTATAATGTATAAACAGTAACGTATCAGAAAAACTTGATACATATGACACTAAGGACTTATAATCAACTGCCTCCTCTCCAACAGCTAAAGCTTTCGTTGCTTCAGTAATTTGTACGATATAAAACAACCAGTATGAAAATGTACATACAGCCAGTATGACAAACATAACTGCTCTAAATACGAATATTCTTGGTAATACTGCATTTCTGGGGCGTAAGAAAACGGCCCACACTCCAATAGCTAAGAGAACTAACTTAAACGCTATAGACAGCAAGATTCCTTTACATTCTCCTGTACAAGATAGCAACTGTATTCTCTGACTGGGTTGTATTGCCATATTATCTGATAGTCCAGGGAAAAACCCTATTTTAGGCAATACCACCATGGCCAAGGGGCTTACAAAGGAAACAAATGACAGGCCCAATGCCACTGTTGTTGTGAAATATCTCGAACAAACGAAACCTAGTCCATTATCTGATTCCATCGGCCAGTTACTAACATCCTCCATTGATTGTGAACCTTCTGAAGTATTGCCAGTGACAGCAGTGGTAGTTTCTCCCCAGTTTTCATCTTGGGGAAGTATTTGTACTTCGATAACTTCCTGGCCATCTCGGCCAGTTTCTGGGTTAATATTTACACTAGTTTGGAATGGCGCCATACTACTATCTATACAGTCTTTTCTTTGTGACTTGGTGCTTCTGAAAATTAATGGGTGTTATTTAGTTAAAGATTTTAGTGTTGCATAAATAAATAATAACTAAATAAAATATCTGTGTATATTGAACTAAAACAAAACATATGAATACTGAGACAATTTTCTCAACTTACACAAACTCAAGTCATTCAACTAGATCAACGAATATTTTATGTTCAACATTATCTAGACTTAGTATAAAACTTTCCAACGAACGAAACTATAATTTCGGTTACACGGTACGGAAAGAGTCAAGACTTTGATTCTTAATCACAGTTCTTCATTGAGACTTATTGACAAGTTTTAATCATTTAACTTCTTGTATAAATCAATATATACACTTTTATGTATTAGGCCCGAGGCCGTTAAATAAACAAACCTTGTGCTACGATGAGTATTGTGTGTCCGATGTCGAGAACTTCGCCGCGAACGGCTACTTAATTCGGATCGCACGGATTCCGTCTCCATTATACAGATATATCACAGTCACGTCCTCCCGCGCCTTACCCATGGGCTAATTTCTTTATGGACCTGCAATAATCCACCGTGTAATCACATCACGAAATCGGGGCAATTAAAATACTTGCTACTCCACAGAGCATGATTGCGGACCAAATCCAGTTTTCACACAGAACACATTGACAAAGTGCACATATTGATTGAAGTAACTAATTATAGTATTGACTGAAACACTGCGGCACGTAAATTACCATTGCATTATTGATATTTATGGGATTTTCTAATAGGAGCGTCGTTTACAGGTGTCGTCTTGGAGAATTCATATTGAGTATTGTGCGAACAAATTAAAAACAAGTCATGGACTGCTAATTTTAGTTGCTATCTGCTTCCGATACGTATAAAACAGTATCTTGCTATCTCTCTCTTAAATAATTTACGGCTGTCATATATTTTGCCGTATTATTTTCGTCTGGAAATCAAAAATTCTTTCTCAGTGCTAAATGCATAAATCACAATAAATTACATAAAAATTACAATTGATGAAATCAACGATGAAATATACATATTATTTTTTCTAAAATGCCCTATGAATTATTTCAAAAAGGAAACTAAACTTTTAAGTTTTGAAAAAGTTTCAATGAGGTAAATAGACCTTAACACAAAAACCTAAATTAAGAAATTAAATTTAATGAGAAAAATATAAAGATAAAATATGCACGCCTCGTATCTTTCGTATTGAATGAGTGATTTTAGCTGAAGTTTAATATTGGTGGTTGAAGAATCTAAATGGGTTTATTAATTTAAAACTAATTAGTTTGTTATCTAATTCATGGAACTATGATAGCTGTTCATTGTTGTATGAAACATAATGGAAATTGGAAACACATTCGAATGGATTTCTAAATAACTTTTTTAACGCACGCTCATGTTGTGCCATAAATTTAAACCTTGTGCAGGTTACAAATTTTTTGCAACTTTTTATGTACTGACAACACTAAACTGGCGGCAATTCGAAAAATATAGAACATTTGATTACGACTGAAGATAATGATAAGATAACAACACCTACTCAGAGATAAATTGTTACCCAGATTTATGTTAGTCATGAAGTTATTGTGAAAATGGAGGAAACCAGGAACAGGCCAGAAAGACGGGAGAGGGTGGAAGATCTTCATTTGGACAGGGTGGTGGCATCACAACCAGAAATAGGACCAACACCTCCTGACGGTGGTTATGGATGGTTGATATTGTTCGCTGCAGTGATATACAATGTTACTACACCAACCTTATTGTTGCTATATGGATTAGTGATTTTGAAGTCATTGCGGGAAGAAGATCATGAAGAGGGTGAACGATTACGTATTTGGGATTTAGATACTGCTTTGGTGCCAGTTATTTTCACTGTAATACGTTTGTTATTAGAGTCATGGTGTAGGGCAGTGGCAAAGACGTTTAACATGCCGCGTTTTACAGCACTGTCTGGATTATGTATGACCGTGGCTGGAGTTCTATTATCAAGTTACGCGACCAATATCTATTCTAATGACCACATTGTGAATATATTTGCAGGGATACTAATTGGTAAGTAACTAATAACACTGACTTTTTAACAAATAAATAATCACAGATATTTTGGTTAAATTTATCAAAATCTGTTGAGCCGTTTCACTTTTTACAGATAAGACATGAAATTATTTAAATATGTTTTGTAATTAGGGGAATTAATCCATTTAACTGGTGATGATGTTATATATCCTTTATTATATTTAATTTAAAATAATTTAATACGGTTATCGCAAAAACTGTTTAAAATAAAAACAATGAGATCAAGGTGTTAAAATATATAACGTGAAAAGTCATTGAATAGACTTCAATAGTATCATTTGCGGCTTTGTTATTGAAGGTCACGACACAATAAACAAGTGACAAAATCGTTACCTATTTACTTGTAATATGTTTCCGTAGTTCAGTTCTAATAGTAAAATTACTTTTACGTTGTTATATCTCATTTTATAATGTATGTAGTACATTTTGGTACATGCTTCGTACATAATAATTACAAAGAAACTATTACGCATTCTGATAATTTTTCTACGATGTTAACTTTTTAGTATTTCAAGGAAAATATTTCAAAAACCTTGTGCCTTGACCTTGTTTATAGACAACTAAACAAACCTGTTATAATAAAATTAGTCTGTGATTATTTTTAATTTATTTTCTTTAAAATAATATATTGTGTAAAACCAAGGTCGATTTCGTAGATGATTCTATTATACCTACGTACATTTGAATATGAGTAATAAAAATAAAATATAACAGACTATGAAGCTTATCTACTTTATTGCTACCCATAACTTTCTAATTAAATATGCGCCCTATCGAAACAACGCAACACTCACGATCAATTTATAATGTTTAAAAGTATTAATAAAAAATAATATTTTCAGGTATCGGTTGCGCATTGACCGGCCAACAGACAGATTTGATTATCACACACTACTTCCGAGAAAAGCTGACTATAGCTCAACGCATAATCAAGGTGGCACCTGTGATAGGAAATGTCCTTATGCCTCTACTGATTGGCTATCTCTGCACCATTTACTCAAGCGAAATAGTCGTCATGATATTTGGAGCTATAATAATGCAAAATTGCGTGTTATTAGCTTCGTACACCAGACCCGTATACATAGAAAGGGTGATACGTACTACATATAACATGATACGCGATGGGGCTGAAGATGACGATGAAGTTATATTTTCAAACCAAACAGAGACAGTAACTAGAACTAATCCCGTAGCAACACAAGACGAAGATGCTAACGACGTTGTAGTATTCAAATCCAGAGAAAACGCTAGAGAGATAATGGATCCTAACGTTGAAAGTGGCCAGAGTAGATTCTCATCAGATTTCAGCGCAATGTTCGATAGTTCAAGATCCAATAGGTTTTCGTCTGATTTCGGAGCACTGGACATTACCAGTTACAGTCGTATAAGTGGGTATCAAGAGTTGGAGAGTATAGATAGAGAGGCTCAACCTCAGCCTTTGTATAGAGAGACTACGGTGAATGCACCATCGAATGGTCTAGTGTTTGCTGCAGAAGTGACGCCAGGTACTGCAAGGCGTACTGCGTTCTTGAAGAAGAACTTAATAACAGTGGCTAATATGCTGAAGGATGTTAACTTCTATCTATACACGCTGCTACATTTGTGTACCACGTATAGTGTTCTAGTGTTAAGTGTTGTTTTCCCGCCGTTGATGTGGGAGCAGAATCCAAGTCTAAATGTTTGGACGGTGGGTATTATCTTATAAATCTCTTCCCTCTCTTTTACTCATGAATATCTTTATAATATTTCGCAAACAATGCATCCAGGTTGTTTTTTCGGAACGTAGGATAATGGGAAATATTTAATAATAGGTAAGTACTCCGTGCACAGCATATGAACATGAAAGGCCTTTACTAATTAACTTTCAAAATAATGTCGTTCCATAATGTTTTACCAACACGAAATAATTTGAGCTAATTGATAATAATTAAAATGAATAATATCTTGGAAAGAATAATTGCAAATTCCATTTCAATGAATTATGGGATCTTCATTTTCTTCTTCGTCTTTATTCACCATTTGAAGCAAGCATAAATAATTTAACAAATTTTCAATTACATAATTTTTCAGATATCATCGTTAACATCCATAGCGCACGCAGCTGCTCTGATTTTTGTAATTCTTTGCGTATTCTTGCCTAAGAATATAAACGAAAAGGCAAAATTGTGCACTGTATTTTGTGTATGCGGCGCAATCGGATTCTATGGTAAGTTGAAGCTTATTGAAAATATCTCATCTAAGTATATACACAATTAAAATAAAATTTCAAAAATAAGTACCTAAAACATTATTATATAACTTATAACATAAAACAAACTAACTTGCAAAGTTTTTAATTAACAATGATAAAAACATCTAAATTCCAGCACTTTTTATCACAACTATTCACATTTTTATTCGTAGATACACATTTACATTTTTAAACGTTTTCGTAAAAAATCGTTCAATGATACAACTGGGAATTCCCAAAAGTTCCATATGACATAGACAATAACATGACATTTCATTTACAGGTGTTACCCTATCATCGAACAAAAACTACCTAGTAGTTTGGTGCATGTTTTCCAGTCTCGCCACTGCAACGTGCGGTGTTTTACAACAATCTTTATACAGTAGTACTTTAAACGAATTTAGTACTACCGCTACAGTTACTACAGCAAATACTATAGTAGCTATTATTTTAATGATTTGGGCCGTTTGTTACAGCTACACGTATCGCACGTGTTTCTTCATTGCTAGTCTGTTACAGACTGTCACGGCTGCCGTATTTTTAGTTGCGTCGTTTAGGCGACGGAGGTAGTTTTAGATTTCTTGCGTAGATATGGAGTTTTTAAAATTTATTTTTGACTAGCTTTCCGCCCACGTCTACCTCCGTAAATCTAAAAACTTATTATTTACTTAAACCTTCCTCTTA
>CAJQZM010039137.1:0-43424 GCA_907164665.1 Colias nastes | reverse complement strand
CAAATTATGACGCTAAACATACCTAAAATAGCCGCTTGTGAGGTCTTTAAAGACGATGATGTTGTAAATCAAGTAAGATTTTTTAAATATAATATGTTTGTTCAATGAATGGTATTGTGTAGTATTTTTAATACCTATGGAAGTATTAATACTTTTACGATGGGTTAAGAATCTGTGTTATCATCATTTGGATGTTCACTTGGTTTCGACGTTTATAGCAATGTTTTGCTTATAAAATCGTTAATTATTCATTGACATAGGTATTCTATTACTAATTAACACTTTATCATTGAATATTTTGTATCTTGCCTAAAAATCCAAACTTTAAGAGAATTTGTTATTTATTAATTCCAAAATAATTTCTATTTATTATAGGACCTTATGGCATATTTGGAAACAGTGTTCGGGTCGTTAGCGTGTATCAACGGCTCATTCTTGTTACAAAACAGTGCGCACTTTGGTTGTAACACTAAAATGCCTGGCGTAGATCTCGTGAAGGCACAAGAGGCTTTTCATATTATAAGTCGATTAGAAAATACCTCTATTAAAGAACTTGTGAGTATATTTTTCAATTATAATATTATAAAGTGAAAAAAAAAATTAACTTACTTCAAAAAAAAGGAGGTTATTTTTTTGTCCAATCAGTTATAATTCTATCGGACCAAACTAATTTAGCAAAATAGCTGTACAAATAACTTTTTCCAGATATTTAGTCACTTAACGGAAAATATAATAAAGAAAGTGAAAACATCCCCACCTGATGCAGAAGCACTGAGAGTATTTCTCGTATTGCCTTTGTATCATGAAATGAGGAATCCGCGAAGACATCCTGAATTACAGGTGAGATGTTTACTTTAGTTAATCTGCATGTGTGTAATAAAAAGAATCCATTACCGAAGCATTGTTTTAAAAGTAATTGCAGTCGTAAACAATTATTTTTAATGTGTAATTGTGAATTAATATTATAAAAATGTTGACGTGTTAATCTGTTTACACTTTTTAAAGTTAAAACTGTAAATAGTGATTTATTATTGTGATATTAGTAATTTAATTCAATAAATAATAAGAACACATGTATAACAATGTTCTAAGTGTCTAATCAAGCAAATTAATACAATATAATGAACCAGGGTCCGTTCGCGGAAGCATTCAACAAGTTACTAGTTCATCCTCAACGTATAGTGCACTTGTGGTGGGAGGCACAAACGGGCGAGTATTTTGAAATGTTGGTGGACATATTCAAAAGTGTCATCGTGTATGAGCTTATGCAGCCAGCGGTTAGGGCTAATAAGGTTAGTGTGTTATTTTGTTTGTTTGTTTAATTTTATAAAGTGAATATATGTAATATCTTATTGTGTAATGTATGTATAATGCATGTTAGTAGGTTATTTTATTTTATTTAATAAAGTGAATTTATGTAGTGTCTTAGAGTGTAAATATTACATCTAGAATAGAACCAAAACTAATTGAGGGAGATTCGACTATAGACATGACTTAGAATCTTGCATATTCAAAATCGCTTAGGAAAGGCGAAAGACGTTAGGAAATCCCGTCACACGATAAAGTTTTTAAAATGTGAAGCTCGAAACTTAGTTATATTTTCAAAGTAAATTAAAATCTTTTAAGTTTCGTAAATTATGATTATTTTTATTTTTCAGAAAATATATTTCACACATAGCATCGTTCAAATATTAAATACTCTCTCTACACTAAATAAGATAAACTTCACAAATCCCAAGAAACCGAAAATACCAGCTGAATGTTTCTATGTGGAAGATCTCTGTTCATATGTGGATATAGCGACGGATTATATTAACTGGCTCTCTGACCAAGATGTAAGTTTATATTTATGTTTTTTATTATTGTATCTGATATGTGTCTGAATGTAGTATGTCTTTGGACACAAGTATGCTAATAACATTATATTTTACGCTAATTACTTTAAACTTAGTATGATTCCGATTTAAATTTGATATTTGTTTTTGAGCAACATTATAATATATCCTTTTATGTCACAAATCCTGCAATTTGTATGAATTTCAGCAAATTTTCAATTGTTTTATCTTATATTGAATAAAATAATATTTTCCCTTCTAGTCTTTACAACCACACCTCTGCAACTACGCGTTCCTCTTCGATGTGCAATGCAAATCCTTACTTCTAAAGATAGACCAGCAATTGCAAATGCAAATGGCGATCACAAGAGCGGCTACACAAATGTTCACACGGCTGTTCATGGATCCTACTTATCCGTACCAAAGAGATCAGTTCCTCAATCTGACGGTATCTAGGAACCATATTGTGCGCGATACGATGTTACAAATTAGCAACCATGATAGTTCACAGTTGAAGAAACCGCTTAGAGTAAGTTTTTTTTATATGGGATTGGTGTGATATTGGATAACGTTTGATATTTCCTCTGGGTGTAATAAAATAAACATAGTAATATTTGCTATATGTATCTATAATAGTATACATAGTGTTGTGTATTTGTTTGTGTATCAAATAAATATGTGTCACACGGAAAAATATCTACGCATCATTCTTGCTATTTTTTTAAATTCGATCAGGTGCAAATTGGTGGTAATTTATTTTTTGCTTTAATTATAAATTTACCAAAATTGTTACCGATTTTTTCTTATATATAAAGCTCCAAAAAACTGTAGCATACCCATGTTTCAGGTAGAATTCGTGGGCGAGGAGGCGGAAGACGGTGGTGGTGTGAAGAAAGAGTTCTTTTTGTTATTGCTCAAGGAAATATTCGATCCCGTGTACGGAATGTTCAAACAGTCGGAAGAAACCAATATGATTTGGTTCTCGAACAATCCGTTTGAAGATGACGTTATGTATTATTTAATTGGCGAGTACTTATTTGTTCAAATTTATAAAATTTAAACGACATTTAATTAACTTAATTAGACTATAATTTTGCCTTTATCCTGATTAATTCAAAACCTTGAACAAACAATATTTAAATCAAATAATTTTATTGAATTGCATGTCTGTTCTAGTTAAAAAACATCCTTAACACTCATCAAAGATTAATATGAATAATAAAGTTTGAGTTATATTTAGTATGGACATTTAATAAAATGAGTAAAAAAATATAATAATAAGACTATTTCGCTTACAGGTGCAATATATGGCCTAGCTATATACAATTCGATAATAATATACGTGCCATTCCCTCTCGTGTTGTACAAAAAGTTGTTGGGAGAGTCTGTGATGTTGGACGATCTATCGGATTTGTATCCCACGTTAGCGAATAGTCTAAAACATCTCTTAGACTATCCTGATGAGGATGTGGAAGACGTGAGTATTGTTTATTTTTTCTTTATTAACCCATTGAGCCCCGAGCGGCCCGATCTGACCACGACACAATAGATTTTCTATTATGTCAGTGATTCCGGGGGCTGAGTTAGTAATATTATTTTATTTTTATAAGTATCTTTGCTGTTTATAGAATGGAATAGAAAAGAAAGACATTTATTCCCAAAAAATGAAACCGTACATTTGATTACATAACAATACTTATAACTAAAAAAAAACAAAGGTATAACATAATGTGTACTAAACTAAATATATTATATCTGTATCACCTCGTAGCACCTTTAGGTTTAGTTTTTAGTGTAATATTTATTAATCTCTCCATTTATTAATCTCTCTCCTCTCTCATTAAACTATGATATATGCTACTCGATACAATAGACTTTGAATATTACCATCGCGCAATACGGTGCGGTGTTGATTTTAATGAATGTTTTATACATCGCCACTTGAATATTTTTTGACGAACTTAATTGGTATTGTTAATCGTACGTAAGTTGTTTATAGTACTTCAATGTTTATTATATCGTTGTTTTTATGTTACGATATCAATATTTTGATAATGTTAATAATTGTAAACAATAAAATTAAACATGGAATAATAATACATTTTTCTTAATTACAGGTATTCAGCTTATGCTTCGCAGTAAATACTGTAGTCTTTGATCAAATTCAAGTTCATCCACTCAAAGAGAATGGTGAAAATTTGCCCGTCACTCACGAGAACAAGGCGGAGTACGTCGATCTCTATGTTGACTTTTTGCTCAATAAATCTGTAGACAATCAGTTTAAAGCATTTAATCAGGGTTTCCAGAAAGTGAGTATTTTATTCAGTAAATAGATTTTACCGAAGGATTATTTACTATTCCATGAATATAACGTTCATTGAAATCTTTGTTTTTGGTAAATTATACTTGTAAAATTTAATGTTTATCTTTCAAACTCTTCGTGCGAACATATTTTGATAATTGTTAAGAATTTATCCTCAAAAGCAAATTTTAGTATTATGTTATTTTTCTAGGTATGTGGCGGTAGGATAATAAAATTATTTAGATCCCACGAGCTAATGTCAGTGGTTATTGGTAATGAGGAATATGATTGGGACATATTTGAGACTAACTGCGAGTATAAGAACGGTTATATGGAGACTGATCCGCAAGTTAGGTATGTTGGAAATACCTTAAATTTATATGCAATATCAATGCTTTTATAAAATTCACGTTAAAGACATAATATAATAAAACATTTATAGGAATAAATGGCTATCAAAAAGATATTATGTTGTGTTCTTTTCTATTGAATTGAGTTAGTTGATAGAAAAACAAAATTTATTTTGCAGATGGTTTTGGGAAGTCTTTCATGAGTTATCTATTGAAGATAAGAAAAAGTTTTTACTTTTCCTAACTGGAAGCGACCGCGTGCCCATACAAGGCATGAGAGATGTAAAAGTAAGTTGGTTAATTAATTTGTTTTATTATGCCTTCAAAGTTGTTTATTCCGAGAGTTTTTTAGAGATTTGCCTATTGAACTTTGGTACTGAAATAAATAAAAATAAAATAATAAAATTTTAATAGCGGAAGCGGGTACATGCTATTCTAACAAAAATAGTGCAGACAAAATATAATTTGATATTAGAACTATATTTAGATGTGACGTCAATTTGTAAATATTTCGCGTATTTATTGTTGAGAAATGTATTTGTGTTATTTTAATATGTTGAAATATAAAATTCACACTGATAATGATTAATTGCAGATAAGGATTCAACCAGTGGCCGACGACCGTTTCTTCCCCGTCGCTCACACGTGTTTCAACCTCCTGGACCTCCCTCGCTACAAGACAAAGGAACGCCTTAAATACTATCTCCTCCAGGCAATTCAACAAACACAAGGATTTTCACTCGTTTAACTAAATTATATATATGCGTCACACAAATTATTATGTGTTTATTATGATGTTGTTACTTGCATGTGATATGTTGGTATGGAAATCATCTGAGGTTGCAAAAGCCTAACTCAGTTCGTTGTTTTTAAATTTCGTTTTATTCAGTTATGAATACATTGTTTCGGTGTAGATCTATACAGCATTAGAAATGACACAAACGCATATTTTGGTGTTTTCAGAAAATGCTTCATTGAGACACAAACACTATTTGGCATTTTTGAAGTTAAATTTAGAATGACTTGCTTATTTTTATTGCATTTATCACGATAAATATTGCGTCCTATAAATGATATTAACAATTATTATGCATAGTAGAGACTAGAGACAATTGTACAATAGAATTTTAATGGACCACGTGCCAAAATTGATATACAATTTTGCACAGGTGTTTTGCTTCAATCTAGATTGTTCTATCTATTTATTAAATACATAATAATATATGTATAATATAAAACTCTAATAAATACTCGTGTTCAAAAAGATTAATGCTACATCTAATTATTGCTTTCGTATGTCATTAATAATTCAGTTATAGAACGAATATTTTATTGTGTCACTTCACAATTCAGTCATTGTCATTCTATTATGGACCGGAACAGGTGCTATTCATACTGCAAATAAATTTATTACGTCGCATCTTTAAATAACAATCAATGTTACTACCTTGTTAGGAGTTTTTCACGAAATTTACAATGTCATTCTTTAAATTCTTAATATGAAAATTATGCGAAATATTTTGTTAAAAAACTTAAAATATTCTTTAATAGGTAACAAGTATCTGGGCGTTTTGAACACCATGCCTTTGCTAGAATGCCAACATTAGATAGACACGGTTGACAAATCGTTTAATAAATAAAAAGCCTTTTAAATTTTTAATTTCTACTAAAAATCATAATAACTTGGATCGTTAATCCAATATTAAGTATGGAAACGTAAATTGATTTTCTTGTTAACAATTATTATTTTACAATTGATAATTATTAAGAATCGTTTGATCAATTGACGAGTATATATAAAAAAAAAAAAACGAAAGAAACAAAAAGTTGCATTACAATAATTTGAGGTCTAATGTACATGTTATAAAATATTGTCAACATTCAAATTTGCACCTTATGTTCTAAGAAATAATTAACAATTTATTTGAACAGACTGATCATACTACTAAAAATAGCTTTAAATTGCCAGGCTTTTTAAAGTGAAATATTTATCCATTTTTTCAGTTAGGTTATAGTTTAACACCCGTGACCTCAATTAAATATACAATGTGTTCGACATTTGCGCCTTTACGTAACATTCGATTTTAAAGATCCCACAGTTTATGACAAGTTTGTTGTGTTGTATCATTCATATTGTTATTCTGTATTTTTGGGAAAGTTATGTAGCTATGTTACTGGGTTCGCACTGATTTAACATTTACGGAAAACCATTTTTAGTGTTTGACTTTGAACATGCAATATTGTACTATCAAATACCGAATCAGTATGTTTAATGGTTTATATCCAAATAATATTGTTTCAATATTGTTACTGCAAATGAAGAAATCAAAATACTTTCTCATATTCATCGTTTCGTTTCTACGTTGAATGTTGTTAGTGCGAACCTAGAATAAGCATAACATAATTTTTTATATCATCAAAATATTAAGTTTAAAAATTTTGACGAATATTGTACAAAAATATATTACTTATTGCTGGTAATTGCTGTGATATATTTTAATAAACTGAGACAATATATCTCACTTTGGGAAACTCATTATTTTATTATATTTATTACTTTGTACATAATGTACATAAGTGGCGACTGTTTTTAGCTTGGCTAGTTCGCTTTAATACTTTCGAAGCATTTATATGAGCACCTCAGTATAGCTGTTGTTAAGGTGTGGTTTGAACACAGTGTATCATAATATATTATTTTTATAATTATAAATGTATTTTTATTACTTTATATATCGGTATTTACTTCATACAGTTTCGATGATTTTGCTCATATCAAATTTTCTCGTTTTTTTTTCTTATAAGCTGTAATCGGTGAGGAGGAAGTATAAAATACAAGTTCATGTGTTTTATTTTTTATTTCATTACAAAAAAATTAAATAATGAAATACAAAATTTTATATACAAAATAATTTGACGTAATATTCGTGACTAGGTACGTACACTTAAGCTTAGCCAATAATAGATTTACTTTTTAATGTTATAATATATTTGATTTATTATATTCGCATTTAATATTCAGTTGGAATTTTATGTTAAAAGCATTAGAAGCAATATAAAACAATCGTAACTTTAAAGCCGCACATTGACACAAAAATATAATGTTCAATTTAATGTGTAAAAATGTATGTTTACTTCAGGCGAAAATGAACTTAATTATAATTAATGATAAACGTAAAAATAAATTATTTCTAAAATAAAGTACTGAATATAATGAAAAATATAAGTACATGCCCATGGACTTTAATGATTCGTAAAGTCCACACAAGTACTCGAGCTCCGATCAGTGCGGTATACTTTTGATGTTTCTTCAAGCGACTGATGTAGTCTTAACAAAGACAGATGAGGCATGATTGATATGAGATGTTCCTAAATTCCGCGAGGCATATTCCTCAGTCTAAACGACGCTCATATAAATAGTTAATTTAATTTAGTTAATAAGACGATCGGCCCGAGTGGTCATCATAGTGCTGTGTGCCGGGCGGCACGCGGTAGCTGGTGTAGCTGTGGTTCAGGGCATGCTGCGAGAAGAAGTTACTGTAGTCCTTTTGTACCTGAAATTACAGTTCATTGTTAAATGGCAAACTAAACATTAACGAAAGTGTGTTTTTGTGTATTGCCGTTCGTAACTATGTATAAGTAGAAAAACTTTGAAAGAATCCGTGTACGTACAATATTCTGAAACGTTAAACTCAACTTCATTACAATGCGGAATTCAAATAATAATATAGGTACACGGATTTCCGTCTCTCTAAAGACCAAAGTACAACTTATCTACCTTTAGACAATATTCCTAGCTGTATTGCATCTAATCTAACAGTTGAATGAATCTTTATTGACAGCTAGGCTGATCACCATCGATACATTAAAAATTGCATGTTGATTAGTGCATGACATTACTTCACTAACTACTTAACGTTATATGAATGCTTTGTTTATTTCATGCACATCTTTAAGATGCTAAGCGATAAAGATAGAAATAAGAATATGAAACTAGTATTTTTAGCTTTTTAGTCAATTACGTGTTCCAATGATCGTAAAATAATGCGTAGGCTGCTCTTAACGCGTTAGGTGATCTCGGCTACGAACTACTAATCAATTGTGGATAGCTTTTAGCTAGTTATTATTATTTTGACTACACTACACTATCCACAGGATCACTTACAAAACGTCATTAAAATCCGGCATGTACCGAGCGTACAGAACAGGTGTCTAGACCTCGTTCATGGCAAGCAATTCGGCAAGTGAATATTGTCGCAGCTAAAACAGACAACGGTCGAGTCAGCTTCGCGGAGTTGCTTTTATGTTTGATGTTACATTAGGATTTACACTTGGTACAATTTTAAAATGGTACACACGGAATGTCTGAGGTGTTTGACGTGTGTTGTAATAATACCCATACATAAATATAATAGAGTTAGTAGGTATAGGTAAATAAAAACAAAAATATGATATAGTTAACTTGCATACATTTGGGGGGGGGGGGGATGCAGCAGATTGTAAAATTTAATATAAAATGTTAATGAGATTGTAGGTATCTACAAGGAATGAACATCCTGTAATGTTTTTGAAAATTTCTCGTAAGAAATTAAACCAATGCGGCATTTATTTTTAACAATAATGTGAACATACCTTGCGAGGTCTGCAGGCAGGGCCTTTGGCCAACTGCCTTCGGGCCTCGTTTTCGGCCGCGACTGCTTCCTTCACAGATTGTGGGGGCCATTTTGTATCGCCTCTCATGTTGATGCCTCCTGAACAAAATACGTAAGATAAATAAAATGAGTTTTAACTTCTTCTGCTTTCAATATTTTTCTATATGTTTATGTTCGTAGGTAAAGTGCTATTCATTATGATGGTCGTAAACTTTTGACAATTTTTCGATGCATCATAAAAGCTTTTGCGTGTTATCTTGTCTTAAGCTGTGAAGAAACGTAAAAAAAGCAATAGCTTTTAAAACATGCACATTGTATTGTAGGTGCTTTTACAGCTAGAACCGTAGAACGAGGTTTTTAAAACCTTTAAAAATATATGGTTTCGTTTCTCTACCAATGTGTGTATTTACAGCCTTTCTCTTGGTCTTCATTCACACTACATTTTTGTATAATGTGGTATTCATACAGATAAAGTAATAGTTCATAAGCTTGCTTGTATTTTTATGCACTTAACATGATTTTTCTAGACTGAATAGGGCTAGTAGCTTTGATATAAAATCAACCTATGTCGGTGATTAATTTGCTCGATTCTTTTCACTGCGAAAATAACAAAAATATAAGAAATCTCATTCAACGCAGCGAATAGCGATAGCACTGAAAAAAAACAAGCAACGCCTTATAATGAACAATCAATAGAAAGTTTTACAATCTTTTTAATGTATAAAAGAACGTACCTTGGAAAGACGCTGCTGCGGGTTGACTAGCGAACACCGGCGAAGGTGACTGGTGAACGGGTTGTTGTGGGCGAAGGGTGATGGTCGTCGGCGGTGGCTCGAAGTGCCTCTGGGGAGGTTGGTAAGCGGGCTCCGAGTAATGAGGCTGCGGCGAGTACTGCGACTGTGGTGAGAACTGGGGCTTCTGGTTGCTTGGCTGTAGATATTATAGTTGTAAATTAGTTATGAGTTCATGTATATATACCTATAACATGACTCTACATCCATTTTTGTTTTCTTTACGATAAATAATCCCTTTTTAAAGTTACTCGAATCAAAATAAATCCCTTGTTATTTTCTTTCTACAATATTTACAAACATTATGATTGCAATAAGTGTATGGTGTGATGGATATTAGTTGCCTAAAGTGTCAGAAAGAGGCATCAGAATTTTTTTATTGAAAGCTGAAAATGAATGAAAATGTATAAAAGTAAATTGTACAATACTGACGAGATGAAATATTATGGCGTTTATATTATATCTACATCCTAGTCCTAAGTAGGTGTATTGATTGATGATAGAAAAAGCTGTTGTTAGCGCGCGTGATTACTACCTGAGGTGAAATAGGAGCTGGTACGGGCGCCCAACGGCTTTGCTGCTGGCGGTAGGGTTGTGCAGACGGGGACAACGGACCTGTGGGGACCTGGCGATATGTGGGAGATAGGGGAGCGGCGGTCACACCGGGCCCAACTGGGATTAATTTGCTTAACCCTGTAGTTTCCTGACGGCGGCCTTCACAGAAACCCGATTGGGGTTGAGGCGCTTGGTTCGAGTAGGACTGGGATTGTGGTTGGGTTTGGTAAGGCGCTTGGTACGAGGGTTGTGCCGGTTGGACAGAGGATTGTGGCGAATATTGCGGCTGTGACGGAGAGTGTTGCGCGTTGTTGTAGAACGCTGGGCTCTGCTGCTGAGAAAAGTAACAAAAAAGGACTGTCCACGTTGCAAGCTTATACATTCTTAATATGTTTTAGAATCAGTGATCGATGAAATAGAGTTCTTCCTTTGTAAAATAGGTCAACAAATTAAAAGTTTTTAAAAAAGGCTCCCTTTCATGTATCTTAACAGCTATAACTAATGTTTAGGTAGGTACTTAAAAAGTTCTGTATAACATATTTTTAAAATAAACCATAATTATAATGAACTCATGAATGGTTTGAATGTCTTATAAGTAGAAGGTTCTTGCTTCAAAACTGTTTAAAACTTGAACGTATTCGTATCTAAGCCTTAAAGTTGGAAATTTGTTTTTCTGAATATTTCATACGATTTACCTTTTTCAAACGAAATAAAACTAATAAGAAGAAAGTCAAACGAGTTTTGATGTATTATAAAGTGTAGGTATACTAGGTATATATATATATAATAAATACAGTCGTAACTATTATTCAGTAAATGTAAAATATAGATTTACATGCATAATGATTTCCAAGCGACTCTACCAAGCGCATTATATTGTGAGCGTTGCTATGTGCAGGCTAAATTAAAATATATTTACAGTGGATGTAATTGAGCTTTAGTTACCTGTTGCGACTGGTGATATCCGTTCGTTTCGGGGGCTGGCGGCCACACTACTTTTTTCTGGTCTGCAACAAATTTACTTTTATACGAAACTTATCTCAGAGATCTTATCGCCACGAACTATTTCAGACCACAAGGTTCAGTATTCAACACTTCGGGACAATTATTATGACACATTCCGCTGTAAATAAGCCTGGCCACCGAGGTATTGGCAATTTGCCAGCAAATTAAAACTAGAATTACTTTCCAGATTAAAAATCGTGAAGTTCAACAAAATCTTTTCCTCCAACCTCCTCTATACTATACGACATTTTCTTTCCCCTAGGTAGGTACTATTAATCGTATTTAATTACCCACTCAACAATAATTAGATAAAATAATTAAAGTATAAACTGATAGGTGTTTTATTAAATACCATATTACCTATTTATTCATACTTCGAAGATTCCTTGTTTTATTTGAAAGGTTGAATGTAATTGTAGAGTAAACAGATTGATTGAAGTGTAGTTTATGGTTGTTAGGTATATCAAAAACAAAATCAAATGGAGGAAAATTAAACTCCTGAAACCTTATCTGTATCCGTAGCAATTTGTTTAATATCGATTATGTAAACTTATGAGTATAAGAAGAAAGACTTAGTTAAGATTCTAATTAAATTGATTAAATCACGTAAAAAGAAAAAGTGAGAATTTGTAGAGGCTGCGAAATACAAAAATTAAAAATGAAAATCTGGTTGAAGTGTAAATTGTATAGTAGTGTATGAAACTCACGAATATAATAAATATGTGGATTGTGGCACCTATAGCGCAAGTGGTTCCTGCCACGATCTAGTAAGGACTATCCGACTACTTGGCTCGATTGCCAGGTGTGTAGGTGCGTGAATGACTATTGACTTCTGCATATTGATATTATTTTAAGATACAAATATAAGTACGTAGCTATCTCTGTCTATCATTCCTGTTTTATCGAAACCGTATTACTCTTTAAACCCTGACTTCAAACAAATGCTGGATTCGAAATAGCAACAAGGTGTTTTAAACATATTAATACGTATGCTTGTAAGTAACTGATTTCTCTATAAATATATTTTACATAACGATTTAGTATGGCTTTGAAAACCGATTATATTACTCATTAAGTATATTATATTAATTACAAACAAATACATGCATGCTTTAAGTATGCATAAAACTATTTACTGACCAAAAGTCTCAATAGGTAGTTTTTATATCATATTCACGAGAGATTTTTCAACTGTAAATATTATTATTTGGTTACTTTTCTAGCTATACTAGTCATATTATAATAGATTAATAACTATAATAGATATCTAATAAATAATAAATCATTATAACATTGACGTCGCAGTAATCTTCTAATAATAATTTCTTCCTGTTATCTGATAATAGGTTGTAACGACCGTAGAAACATTAACGGCCCTAAGAGATAGAGCAAGAAAGTCCCCTTTATAAAATGAATTAGGGATGATAAATAAAATAGCTTACGTTGAACTTTGGTGATTAATATAGTGTGGGTAAAACGGAGCTTCTCATTTTGCAGCATGTTTATTCTGTGTCATACGTATGTTGCATTTTAATATTTCACAATCATAAGTAGAGTCAGCGTGTCTAGCTGTTCTGATAATACATTGGCACCAAATCAACACTGATTCATCTTATGACGGCGAGAACAATAATAAAATATTGACGACTTTTTCCAATTTGTCAGCGCTACATTGGTAATTGTATACCAAGAATAATTGGAATATTATCTTAAAATGTAACAATTTATGTTCATGCGAATCTCATAAATATGTTTAACTACAATAGGAGGCTTCAAGTTCTTTATTGTTACGTAAGTTACTATGTTAGATAGGTGTTAGGTAGTGCAAAGAAGTAGGGTCGTGTAACGTGTTAATGTACTTAAGTACCTAATGAATGTTGTCTTTTACCCACTGGTGTGCCTGAATCGAACAATTTGACTACAATTTCAATATCAACTGATATTGATGAAAACATTTTCGATGTGTAGGCAAATAGGTGTGATATAAGTGTTTCAGTGTTCACGAATCGAAGCTGAGATAGTCATTGGGCGCATGCATCTTTCCCTGTGTTTAATATTAGATGTTGATTCATGAAGTGCCCGCGAATGTGGACTCCGAGTCACCCGAAATAGTTACTGGTTGCGTCAAACAAACACTTTTTTATTATTCTCAATACGTTGTTCAGGGTCATCATGGAATTTAAAATACAAAATATTACCTGGCATACTTACTTATTTATCTACCATACACGAAAAGAAAATTTATTTTAATTTTTATACCAAAACAAAACAAGAAAAAGAGTAAGGCCCTTATCCGTTTATTGAACTAGAAAGTATCTACTTATATTTAAGTGCCTACGAAGTAAACATTAAATTATTTCTTATTTCCAACGTAAGTTAGGTTCCAACTGAATTCCTCTCCATCTACCTATTCCAGTTCTATATAAAACTATAAAAGTAGCAGACAATCAATATTTTAGTCAATGTCCAATAAATATCCCAATATCCAATTGTACCATAACGAAGGACTAAGCAGGAATTTCCACAAGAACTTTTCCCACAAAGCCGTTATTTTAATCTAATGCGGGTCACTCACATCCGCACGAATACGCAAACCCACAAGTATAGGACGAAATTGGAAAATGTTTATTTTTGTTTCAATTTATACTGAAAATTACATATACGTACCTACACGTACACGTACAGTGTACGAATGTCACAAACATTCGTGACGTAGCTATTTAAAATAAACTAAATTATTTTATCTAAAAAATAAAGATAATGTTTCTATGAAGATAAAATTCCTCTTCACGGTAAATATTTTCTCATTGAATTTTTTGTCTCAAATGATATGATTGCAAAGTTTATTTATAGGTACATTATAAGTAGGTATTTCGATTTAGCTTTATTAATCATTCAGAATATAAATGCTAAGGTATCTTTGATCTTTTCTCCAACAGAAATTATTTTTAATAAAAATAACAAAATGAAGCCTTATTTTGTCTTCCAGTCAAATTATATTACGGCGATATATATTTTATATAAACTACGGATTTTAAATGTAGAAGATACTGTCATGTTATGTTAAAAAATAAAACATTTTATTAAATTAAATAAAGATGTTCAAATGCGTTTTTAACTAATCTATTAATTATAAATTATTTTTTTAAAACCTATTTATATTGATGTTTAAAAACACCATGCAACATTGCAGACTCTTAGTAGGTTTGTACAATTAATAACATGAGACATAATATTATGTTATATCAATGATAATGATTGTATGAAATACAATCTACTGTGACATTATTGTACGTTTATTGAACAGAACGGCCTAATGCGGATTATATGCGGGCTTATTTGAGTTACTCATTTCGAATATGGCGTATTTATAATAACAATTATGCGATGCTTGTGACCTTTTAACTGAGTATGGAAGCTAGTTCATCACTACCAAGGGTACCTTTGGTAGCCTTCATAAACTCAGGGTAAATGTAGGAAGTGGAGTTGAGTTGACCGTCCCAACAACGAGTTGGTTTCTTACTTCGCGGTGGCCAAAAGTTGTCAAAACGGTGCTTCACGCGTTCCAAGTTCTCCAAAATCGCCTGGACTTGGGTGGGGTCTAGTTCTGGCAAAGCAATGGTTAGAAGCGTTAACATGCTAGTAACAATAATTTGAATATCCTCTCACAATGTTTAACCTTCAACACAGTAAAAAATATAAACTCTACAAGTCAGTGATATATAAAACATAAGGTACTCACTGGGATAACCTTTTCTGTTTCGTTCCTCCTCTTCCAACATACGGAGGACAGCTGAGTTGGCAAGATTTGCTGGCTTTTCTGTTGTGGGGTTGTGGAAGTCGATGCTGGAAAAAATACATTATCTTAGTTTTATCGATATTAAGTCTATTGATGTAAATACCTATCAATGGCTTGTAAGCTATGCTGGCTGGGCTGAAAGCTATGCTTTTTGCGAACAATATAAGATCATTCCCAAAAGAACCGCTTGATATAAAAATACACACGTGCAAAACCACCAGCGACAACTCTTGTGACTGTCCCACTATAGAATTAACCCAAGAAATCAAATATCTAGGAGTTATTATTGACCATAAAATGACATGGATACCACATATTAACCAGCTTACACAAAGAACAAGAAAGATGATATATATTTTTAAAAAGCTAAGACACGTTGCAGACTACCCTCTCCTAAAACAAGTGTACTATGCTCTCGCGCAATCTATTTTGACATACTGTATTACTTCATGGGGCGGTGCAAAAAAGTCTCACATAATAGGTCTAGAAAGAGCACAGCGAGCTCTGCTCAAAGTGATGCGTTTCAAACCTATTTTATACCCTACATCCGACATCTATACTGATTGTGACGTATTGACTATCAGACAGCTATTCATTAAAGCCTGTATCATGGAGCAACATACAAAAATTGATCATAAAAAAACCTTAGGACGTCAACGTGTTTGTCCCATGAATAAATTCAAGTCATATTCTATTCGAAAATTCCAATGCTTTCTCGGACCCATGTTATATAATAAAATAAATAAACAAATTGATATATATCGTACCACATATACTCAATGCAAAAATAAAATACATAATTGGCTAAAATCACAAAATTATACACAAATTGAAAATTTATTCAAAACCTTGGAATAAGTACATTATTACAACGATCTACTTATCTTCAAACAAATAAAATATGTAATCAACATTATTAACATAAATTTAATAAACAAAATTAAATAACAATACATAAAAAAAAATTCTAATCACAATCACTACAAATAAAATAAAATATAGGTATAATATACACATTCTTTTTTAAATTAAATGTTTTGTAAAATTGAGCTTAAGTCCATAACTATCGTTGTTGTTTCTCGTCATCAACGATCGGTTAATAAGGTCCATTATTCTAAGAATTATTAAGTACGCAAATGTCAAATTACCGTCTTTGTTATGATAATTTTTGTAACTTTGTGAACGCTTGTACCTATCACGCTTGTATTATTGTGAATAATTAGTTTATATTACATAGTGGGAAGATATTATCGTCTAAGATACAGGCTCGGCCTAGTTTAGACGTTAATGTCCATAGTTTTAAGTATTGTGTTTATATAAATTGAGTGGCATACACAGTGTAATTGAAGGTATGGATAAATAAAGATTTTTATTTTATTATTATTTATTAATGGTAACATGAAAACAATGTCGCAGTTTCAAAATATTATACACAGTAACTCAATTAAAAGTAGATAATAAGCTTAGAAATTTAATTATCGCTGTTTTCCCTTAGCTAACTTTCTCCGTTTACCCAATGAATCAATTTCCATTGGTGTTCAGAAAGTCAATCGCAAAAACAAAAACTTTATTCAAGTGATATAGGAAACTCATCGTGAGAAACGGGCGCAAGAAGTTGTGACAAAGCGTAAGAGCTAACTTCGTTCTGATTGTGTTTCACTCGCGAATTGTGTCGATCACTGAGGGGCTACAGACAAAACCTTTTGTAATTGCTAATAAATTAAATATATACCTATAAACAGACAATCAAACTGGCCCAAGGTACTTTAAAAGTTTATAGAAGTACGTTTAATTTGATATTCTTTTACCGACGTTTAATAATAATTCAATCAATTTTTAAACAGCGGTGAAAAAATATCCAGATCCTACCATTTTAATTTATAGCTATGTTTTAAGTTAAACATATGATTTTATTTTATCTAAGTACCTATTTGTAATAATAATTTCTAAACAAATCCAACAGTTGCTAGGTAATTTAGATTTTATTTTGTTTTTGATTTCTGATTAAAAAATTTAGTCCTTTCATGTTATCGTAAAAGGAAATGATGACGTGACTGTCATATTTAAAAAGATTTCTTGTTCAATTGTTTGTAACATTTTAATAAATATGAACACGTAATCTTACTCGTACTATGAACAACCATGAATAAATACTTATTTACTGCATAATTTATTATTAGTCGGTTTTAGAGGGGACAAACCTGCTTTTCTACTTATTTTATATTTATTATCTTATTTTTATTCATATGACATGCTATTAATATAAATAACTATGAATTTTATTTGGAATTAAGTAAATAAGCGAAGGCCTCGCGTAGAGTTGCTTTACGTTTTTGATAGAGATGTATTACTTTGACTCGGTTACTAGGTATATCAACAGACTTGATGCTCTCGCAAATAAATATAGATCATCTAACGTTTTTTTATTGTGGTATAATATTTGAAGAAGGTTGAATTTTTTTTAAATCACATGTTAAGTTTGCCAAAAGTAAATCTTGCATCTACTTAAATGTTATGTTCCGAAACTAAATTTGGAATGTTATGTAGGCCAAACCAAAAATACCAAAACAACAAGATGGTTTCTCTAATTAAACTTTCTGAATCATCAAAATAAGTTCATTTGAAATAACAATTCATTGAGGTGCATTTTAAATAATTTACCTACACATAACATGAATAAGCAATTCCGAATGCCAACTTTTGTCCTTTTTTTTATATGAAATTTAAATTGTGGTGCGTAATGTGTATATTATGGAACTCGGTAATCTTACGTTTACCTCGATTTCCCATATTTGGTTACACGATCAAGTGTCAATGTCGAGCGGGTCTCGATAAGAAACGATCACGAACCTTTATGAACTTTCGAGTTTATCCGGGATATAACGTAGTTAACATACTTAGATATGTGTGAAAGTCTAACTGTTTACTCGGCACTTTAGATAACAAATATTATTTTTAAAATATTCTTCATAACTTTATCAACTGTTAAGATTATTAAAGAGTTGTTATTAAAAATGTTTCAAAATGGTAATAAACTTATGAAGTCTATAAAAGTTTCTTTTTGGTGATTGTTTGGAAGCTCTATACAGTTCAAAGTTTTTTCCAGACAGTTTGCATCAACTGAAGCCGTATGAAAATTTATGGAAAAAAGTGTACGTAACTACTATTTTTATAATAAAATGTATTTTAAATAAGAAAATGCATCTAAACGAACGGTTTTAATGCAGGTTCTATCGCCAACAGAAGTACCACTAGAAATATTTTTTACTAGCTGATTATGCAGAATTAATTTAAGGTTGTTAATTATTTGATATGTTCTTATATAAATATTAATAAAATATATATTAAATTACAAAACACAATTATAACTTACTCATCACAATCGATGGTTAAAGTCATGTTTGTGCCTCGAATGCCGCGCTGAACAATTGCTTTGTAACGCAATAAAATATTTCAGTCGATGATTGTATGACTCTCCTGAATTTTTGCCAAATTTAGCTCCAACAATGATACACGTGAAAGTTATTTGTGTAAACACTGAGACAATAATGAGGTTTTCAAAACATAAACAAAATGAAAATGTGGTGCTATTTTCAAAGATAATTATTTTTTAAATATATATCGAAATATATCACATTTAACTTCTGTTTACGTTATAGTAGCGCACACGCATTGCGCTTAACTGCCCCGGCGCGACTGCAACGCTGCATCCAAGGCAACTCGCACATAAATATTTCTTTTTTTTTTCACTTGCAATTTTACTATGACAAGAGATATTTTAAGATATAATTCTGTGTTTATTACATGCACGCATAATTGACTTAATTGGGTCGGGAAATGTAAATAAACAATAAAAATAAACAAACAATAAAAAAAAAAAGGTATGTTAATTGTTAATAATTGTTAACTAATTACCTACGTTAAGAGTGTCCTATTATTAATTTTAATTAGGTACCTTTATTTTGTATATAATGCTTTGGATTTGTGTAAAATCCTTAAAAAATCCAATAAAATTATTTATTATCTAATTTACTTAAATAATAAGTTTTAGAAATTAAGATGTAAGAATTTTTGTTTTATTTTATCTAGCTCTCTAATTTATCGCGTTTCGTTGGGATGTTTATGAATTGTACAAAAAATAACAATTATTATTTACGTGCCGCATTACTGTGAAACGTGATTTGGGTGTAAATTTGAAAATATAACATTTATCCCGTTTATACGTAACCTAAATAAGTCCGGGATCATTATATATTACTTGCTCTGTGATTATGTCGGCTGAAGTCTAAACAGACGGAACACGTAGAAGCTGCGTTCATTTATTTTGGTATAGTTTGATGCATAATGTGGAATGAATCGTTGGCGCACTGCTACATAACTGCGTAAATGTCAGTGGGAAGTGTAGAAAGGTCAATGGCCATTACAATTATTTTATGGACAAACGTCTACAATGTGGAAAAAATGTTACCCCTTCATGTCCAGGGAATGTTTCATTCAAGGGGATAAATTTTTAGACCGACCTTAATTTTGATTTTTAAATGTGGAAAGCTCTCACCTATTAAAGTATAATAATATAGTGTTTAATGCTATTGCATATGCATATGCATTTATAGTCGTTTTTTTATTTATTTTTTTTACATCGATCAATTTTTTTTCTGTATTTTTAACTAATTTTTTATCTATAGTAAACTTCATTCAAATATAGAATTAATCGGTACATTACATTAATGTAATAGATAAACTTATTTCGATACATCATCGTCACGTAGGTAATGTTCATTCTGTGTCAGTAAAAATAATTAATTATAAGGTATAACCTTTCTACTAAAAACATGTCATACGTTAGAACTCTACATTAACGAAATCATCTATCATAACCAAACATAAAACTATTTATACTTCATTTAACTCTAACAAATATATTTTTACGTAGGTACAATTTCATATTTTAACTAAGGAAATATGTACAAAAAAGCTGACCAATAATTATTTATTGGACTGGGTTCTCAAAGATACAAAAATAATGATTTGAAACTACTCAACATCACATCTCAGGTAGGTAATACGATGAAATTTATTGCGCCAAGTGTATGGTATGGTACATATGTTAAAATTTAAAATTATGTTGTTGAATGTTGTTTTATTTTACACAGTATTTTTTGAATTTGCTTAATAATTGAAGTGACTTTTGACGCTATAATTATTGACCCTGAGTTTCTTACAAGCGAAAAGTTTTTTATTCATAAAATTTATTTACGTAAATTAATTATATTTTACATATAATATATCTACTTGTTTTCAAGACAATTTTAGGCGTCTAATTTAGTCTAATGACACAATTATTTTAAGATTAACAATGACTCGTCGATGTAACAAAGCGGAGTAGAATGATTCATCCGTATTGGCAACGTTCGCTATTTCATCGATTGATAGCTAAGTATTCAATGAGCGCTAATACTATCGTGTAAACGACATTTTTTAAGATACTTGAAATATCCAATTGACTTCTTTATAAATCTAACGCGAGTCTATTTTAAAATATGGACTTTATTAAATTGAGTGTTTGAGTATATTACATTCCGTGCAATCATTAGAGCTTAATATTTCAATTAATTATGGTTGAAGAGCTTTATGATATACATATTAAGAATTAGCTTGGGAATGCTTGGCTTTGATAGCGATTATTACAAAGCTTCATAATAAAAGCAATTAAAATTAAACCTCAATATAAAATATCTCTTGGTAAATATTTATATCACAGTATTGTTATATAGCTACTTTTTTATTTTTTAAAAGTGACTAAGAAATATTATTGTTAACTTGGAACCTTTTCAAAATACGTGACGAAATAAGTCTTTATTTACGAAATTTCTGTTTGTTTTCTCATAAGAACAAATGTAAATAATAAACGCACCCAACAGTGCCATTGTCGAGATTCTGAAGGTGCTTGTTGAGGGTCTCCTGGATGTTCTGCTGCGAGTAGAGCCCAATGGGAGAGTTGAACTGCTTGTGTACTATCTTTGGTCCTGTGGCCATTTTGAAGTCGTTCGTTGCGCTGAAATTATAAAATGAAACAAAATTTTAGAGGGTCCAATAACATTGATATAATACCATAATTTTATCATTTTTTTATTTAAACCGGAATTGAAATAAAAAAATAAATAACTATCAAAATATTAGGTAGGTTCACTAGGTACGCAATTTGTAATAAAAAATACAAGATTTAAATTGAATGCAAAATAGATCTTGAGGCTTATAAATTAAATCTTCACTCAATAAAATATTTTATAAAGCAAAGAAGAAAAACTCACAAATATTATCCTACATTATAATTTCATGAATTTACTGATACTTATTTTCTTTATTTATAAAACAGCTATACTACAATGCACACAAAATAATGGCTATTAAAATAATTGTCGTATGATCAGCAACATAAAATTAATGAGGTGCGAACATTCACGACGCGTAGGTATTTTTAATGTATCAAATATATGTATTATAAGCAGTATACAAAGGCACGAACTACCATTCGAACGGGGACGTCGCTGTAATCTATCCAATTAAACGTTAACGAAATATTTTCCTTATTGCCCCTAACGCCTGTTTGATTGTCAAAATCTCAGTCTGCTCTCCAAGAGAAATTGGAGTCTCAATTTCGTATCCTCCTTATGAGGTAATTTTATTACAGCTGTGCAAGATTCGTGCCCCGGGTTACAGGCAAAACTCGTCGCCGTATTGCGATTTTATTATACCTGTCACCAACCACGACGGCCATAATATGTTTACCGAATAATGCTTATATGCGACAGCTAGCTTTGTGAAAAACTTTTCAATATCTAACGCGTAAAGAGCCTAACCATGTAATTGTACCTAATATATCTTTCAGGATGACACGTTTTAAGTAATATTCCTATTCTTTTTATTACATTTGAGATTATAATATTTTATTCCGAACGTATCTATGCAATTTAATGTGAATGTGAGATAATATGTAAATGTTGAATCAATCCAATACCATGTTTCAATTTTGTTGGATTTATATATCAAAGGCATTGTAGGTACATTATTCTTACTTTCCGAGTAATAAGGGTTGCCCTGTATGTTTGGGCGAGCAGGTTAGTAATAGGTGTACATTTTCTGAAGGCTGATAATTCAGTTATTCAGGTGGTTTGTTAATCGTCTTGCATATAAACAAACTGTCTGCTGTTTCAGCCAAGTGTGAACAATTTAGGCGCAGATTTATTTGTGTTCGTCGGAATTTAATTGTAAAATAGACGCGGAAGACATTTCGCATCTAAAATTAACAATGTAATACAAGATTAGTCTAACAAAACGTTATTTTTATACAAAACAGTAAAACGGTAATGCTTTCAAAGATACTTTATGTTTTTAAAGATACTTTACGTTACTATACATCCGCATAAAAAAACATCGTATTATAAGAATGATTGAATTATTTGCTGTAAATAACTAATAATTGATCAAATCGCACAAAATTGTAACAAAGCGTGTTTATTATCGCCTAAAATTTTTGTTCATAATAAATAAAACGGATGCGTAGGTGAAACTGAGCAGAAAACTATATGTACGTAATACCGCACAAAGATATACGCTCTATTTAAAGAAAGCGTCTAGTGATGATATACAGATATTCCAAACAATTTTTCTAGAAAAACTACAATCTGAAAAGTTTAAAAAATGAAATATTATTAAAATATTCGCATAATAATGAACGCTAGTTTCATGAGCACGCTACGTATTTCTTTATAATTCTACGCATTTCATATATAAGTCGTTTTTTCTATAAACGATAATAATTATTGTTATGCTTTCACAAAATTCTGCATTAATTGGCATTGTAGAGCATGATTATGAACTAAATGGTAGCTACAAATTGAACATCATTTCTAATCCTTATCACGTTTGAATGATTCTTTAAGATCCGAATATGTTATCATCTTAAGAATATCAGAAAATTTTTAATGTTCAAGGTATTATAAGTAAATTTGAACACAAGGTTATTAACTCCGTCATCGTGGTTGACAAAAACACTGTCGTAAAATCTAAACATTGATCTAAAATAGATAATTATAATGCTTTTAGATTAGAGTGATAAATATATATCACACTAGTGACAAGACACAGAGAGACACAAGGTGTAGGTATTATTTGATGGTATTGGAATATACATATATCTTTTGTCGTAATGAATTATTTAACGAATTTTAATATTCATTATTACACCTTGTACTAAGTTTTTTTATGTAACTCTGGAATCAATACAGTTTGTAATTTATAGCACATCTATGTAACTGGAATTATGAAAATATCTTTCTCAGACGGATGAAAGAGTCGTCAGCGAAAATGAGACGTGCTATTTCAGTATCATGGTGTAATACAATTCTATTTATGTAACGGATTACTACATGAAGTTAGGCATGTTTTGCGAGGACGGCAGGTGACAAGCGAATAAAAAACATTTACGTAAGTGTAAAGCGTTTATTAGTGCGAATGTTACGCGAAGCTGTGAGCATTTTAGTGTATGTCTGTACCTTATGCGGCGGTGCGGATCGTGCGAGTGGCGTCAGGGCCTGTCTCTGACTGAGGACGGCGGGCGGCGCGCCCACGCTGCGGGCCGGCGTGCGCAAGCTCACCTGAACTGTTTCATGATCATGAAAACTGCTATTGAGTCACATTACATTGCACTTGAAAGTTTTCACGGAGATTTCGCGTGATTCTGTGTAATCTATGCTAATTAATATATTTATTTATGTTACGTTACTTCGTAATGTTAAGGTTAGCCACACGGTATTCTGTTATTGACGAATTTATTTTTATTTTTAAAAATACCCAATGTAAAATTAGAATGGTCACGTGGCCTTCTTTCGTCACAAACTTACCTGAGACAAACAAACGATTTACGGCAGTCCTTGAACTTAAACTGTTGTGCACTAATGACTGTAATGAGCTGCGACAGATGATCTCTTATACCAACGGCTTCCAGTCTCCGAATGAACTAGCGCTTCCACCGCGAGATAAATAAGAAATTTATTAAACATTCTTTGTCTATTTTTAACCTACTATATAAAAGCTAGTTTATTTGAAAAAAAAACTCACTCTAATTTCAGTTTTAATCCATAAGCTGTTATGTTCGTTTTAAGGTTATTGATCTCCGATCGCTGTTCCATTTCCGCCCCAATACTGTAAGTTTTTGCTCTATTTTGCGACGTTTGAATCGCAAACTTGCCTGCTCTATTCGACGATTTGAATGCCTTCATATTTTCAATGTGCATTTCATTTCTTATTACTACTCAGACAATTTTAATTTGAAATTAGTCAGGTATGCGGCGAGACGAGATTTATTAATTTAAACCTATACCTAGTTAGTTGAATAACGATATATCATGATTAGTGATAACATTTTTGCTATCTCTGGAAATTTTGGTCTGCATCACAACGTTTCGAAAGAAACAATATTTTTAGCTGAAGGGAAACATTCATTAGGTACATTTCGAAACATATTACGGTAATGCAATTTAATTTGCAAATTGAAGACAAAAGAATGCAAATTGTTTACAATTTTAGAATTGCGAATATGAATTATAGTGTTATTTTTAGCTAAAAACTCACGCGAACAGGTGCGCCGCGTACATACTGTCCCTGTAACAGATTTTCATGTAAAGCAGTTAATACACGAACATATATTTTTTCCACTAAGTAAGTGTCTCTGTAGCTAAATTTAGATTTGAATAGGAAGGTCATTGCCATCCAGAGACATTATTATTTTTAATTTTCCTATTTTCTGAAATCCTCTTACATTAACTATCTTCATAAGAATAGATACGTATCATATTATATCTGTAATAACTGATAAGTGATAAGTATTGCCTCGTATTGGAGAGCATTGCAACTTTTCTGATGAATTAAACAATAAGTACCTACTCAATTATGATTCATGAAGCTATTAAGTTTATTTGTTTATACTTTCTTAGTTTCTAGTTTCTAGCAATAGGTAATAATTACATTAAAACATGTTAAGTATAAAATAAATCCATGTCTTCGAGAGTAATAAAATAAAAAACTCTACTCTACTGTTAAATAATATTACGTTGATAAAACATTGAAATGAAATTGAAATGTTTTCAAGTGTATCAGCGTGTTTATAACAAACCATAGAGTAATATAATATATATGTAACAAACCCTGTGCTAACAATTTCAAGGTTTGATGACAGCTCACAGCTCGCAATGCACGCTGCAGTTACTAAGCGATTTATTCATACATTTTGAGCACTATCCGTTAGATTTGTGTCGTCAAAAACAGTTTTATGAATTCAAAATACACTTAAATGGCACTCAGCTTTTATACAGTCAGAGCCTTCATTTTACTTATCAAAATAGTTAATAGGATTACACTTAGTATTTAACCTCGACCAAATTAATCGTTTCAGCCTGAATATTTTTTGGCTGTGATTAATAAAAACTCTAGAATTTAATTTAAAAAATATTCAATAATAAATACGAAATGTACTTTCATGAATTTCTATTCATGACAACTAAATATAAAATACTGGCTGCAGTCTGCCCCGGTTTCTCCCGTGGTACAATATGGTTTCACGTAGGTACATATCCAACGGTGAAAGAATTTTTCAAATCGGTTCAGTAGTTCCTGAGAATTGCGCGTTTAAACAAACAAACAAACACTTAAGTAAGATATTTTTCGTTGCCAGAAGACATGTTATTTCGGAGGTAAAGCAATCTGGTCAAAGTCCATACAAAGTTGGATAACAAGCATTTTCACAATTGTCGCGATATTGCGGTCTTAAAAATAACCTTTACCTTTTACGATGTGGGAATGAGAAAATGTGCAAAAAAGTATACGACAAAACAAGACTTAAGAAGATAAAAATACCTAGAAATAACCTTTTTAATGAAAAAGGTCTAGCGTATGAGTATGTATCGCCATTATAAATCAACATACTATTATAAAGGAAACAAATACCTACGAGCTTGTGATGTTTGTAAACAAGGATGTAACAAGGTAAGTAGAAGAATATACAAGAAACAAATAGCATATTTTCTTTTATTTTATAGGACGTGCTACCTGTTTGTCACCACCAGAATGGTTTTATCCATCTTTTTATTAAAGCGTTACATAAAAGTTTTAATATATTAGTATGCTTTAACTATTATTATTTAGTATCTAGTATCACTTAGGTATGTCTATTGCCGTGTAATAATATAAAATCATCTTTATAAAAATTGTAAATGGTTATACTGGAGTCGTTTTCATTCAATATCTATCTTGTTTTACACAAGCGTAAAAAGGGCATTGATAATGTTTTTTATTTCGTAACTTAAGGGTCATGGTTTTGACACATTGACGAGGAGAAACTTACGTAGACGTAACTAGCCCTCTGCCAAGTATTTCGTATAAGATATAAGCTTTAAAAATGTCAAATAGTCGGGAAGAAATTGAAAATAAAATATTTTTTGGTTGGCTACCAAAAAAGTAAAAATGGTTATACTATGTACCCTAATAAATTACTCTGCCGACATGAGGCCTTTCAATAAAAATATATTTACATAGAAAAGAAAATATACGTTATATACCTTTCTTTCAACATACACAACCAACTAGAAAGCATCAGGTTTAAATAAAAGGATTTTAAAGGAAATAGGTATCTAATTACTTACTTGTTTAAAGGATTGATCGGTCCTTAATACCTGTATACAATTGGTTACTAATTACTTATCATGCCTTCACACATAATTAATATTTACATCTTCATTAATACTTATACCTACTATGAAGATTTAAATCCCTTGAAAAAGTAACGAAGTAAGTTTCAACATTTTGGCCCTCAGCACAAAAGGCTGCAGTTTCCTATAAAATTATTTTATTTAAACTAATAACTTCAGTAGCAATATTAAAGCTAATTATTTTTCTAGATATAATAAATGAAATCCAAGTCTCAGTCCGTTACTCAAATCAAAATTGTATTCAGAAGCATAAGCTGTAAATCGATCCATTGTACTCATACATCAATCAGTTCATATGAACATATCATTCGACATAATCTGTAAGATATACCTTCTTATGCATATTATCTTAGTAGATTTGCTCTTTTCATGAAATGATCAATCATTTCATGAAATGAGCAAATCTACGATATGGCCACGACACATAGGTACACAAATAAACGTCAGTCTTTTTGTAGCAAGTATCTTATTTACGTAATTATTATTATTTAAAATTAATTAATTTGAAGAATAGATTTTATTTCCATATTTAGGAAGCAGTTTTCCAAAGCCTAGCATACAATTCAATAAAATGATTCCCTCCCATTTATTGATCAATAGTTGCGAATTTGCAGTATAATTATTGTAGAATGGGGAAAACGTTCAGACAAGTTGTAGCAATTAACGATGTCATCAATACTCGTAATTGTAGAGTCCTGTGAGAGCGTTAACAGCATTGCAAGAAGGCCAAATAACGTAACATTCCTTGTTTGACTTCATGTGTATCTACTAGAATCGAAGGATATACAATAAACTTGAGGGATTGTGTTGATAAAACATAATATTTATACTTATTGATGTATACTCGTAGTTCTTTCCAGATTTCACCAAATGTTGAATAAGTTTAGAAGGTTTTCCAAGTTCCATTGGTTTAATGATTGAAAATTTAATGGTTATAATAAATATAATATATTTAAAATATAGTATTTAAATAACTAATGTTTTTTGAAGATTAGGCTAGAGAGTGATATAGGCTACTTTTTACCACAGTGAAACTTCTTATTCCCATGGGAATTTCGCATGACTACGAGGGGTAAGCCGCGGGCAACAGCTAGAAAATTTTATATTTCGAGGTTCAATATTTTTGCTTAGATTTGGTTCAATATTGGTGCTTTATATAAATGTTTAAAGTGTACAACAACCTAACGTTGTGTTAAAATATTCAGATCATCATAAATGCATAATTTAAGGAAAAAAAAGTAAAATATCGTAAGTTTTTACTTTTTATAAATATGAACTGTCATAGTAAATCTATGTTTTTATTTGCTATCCTACCTCGGGGAATGTTTTCTTTAATTAGAGTGATTTGTGCGGGAAGGTGCAGTCGGTCCCGGCAGAATGGATCGCCGCTACTTTTATTGTATTAGTGATCGATCGTCTCTACTAAAATAACTCCTATCTTTTTTCTTTATATGTGTATAAGGAATATGATATTATTTCTGTTCTAATGGTTTTTTTATGAGGATACACATTTTTCAAAATGTATGTAATTATTATTTAAAGAGCAATTAAATGCTAATCGTAAAATTAATCGTGTACTAAATAGGTGCATAGTTTTACTGGTTCAAATAAAATGAAAATTTGCCCACTCGTTTAATATTCATTTATTAATTAATGTAATGTTATTATATCCTGGAGAGTGAACTGCGGCCCGATAAATTTCATTAAAATTATTGGGATATTAATTGAAACAATAGTTTGTCCGTTGGTTTTATATTTCAACTCATTTATGCACTATATATTATTAACTATATAAAATAAAAATTATTATCTAAAGAGATGCTTCAAGAAGCTAGTTTCAACTTATCAGTGTAGTAACTTTACATTTGCCCAGCTCTAAAAATGTAAAGTACTTCACTGTTAACAAATAATAAACAGTCTTGTAAATAGTATCTACGAGTACACGCAGGAAATTTCTGGACAAATAAAAATCTAGTATAAACTAACCAGAAACAAACAAACAGGAATAACCCCTATAAGCAATATTATTGACAACAACAAAGGTACTAATTGATTATTATGTACATATAGCTTAAGATTAGTTGAGTAACATCTAAATACGAATAAAAAGTTTGACACTTAAATATATATTTTTAAGATTAGATAATTTATTTTTCCTCTTATAATAAAATATTGATATATTTTTACGGATTGGAAAGATATGGTTGTGTGGTGTTTACTGTTGGTAATCGAATTAATTTTGCTGCCTGTCGTCTTCCATTGAGCTACTCGCTTTCACCTCTTTGGGTATGGCGGACTGAAAAAAAAAGATTCATATTAATTTTTATCTAATGTTATGGTAACGATGTATCATTAACCTTACCAAATAAAGAGTTAAGGTCATAATTATTACCTCGAATGGAAGCAAAAACATGTTGTTGTCTGAACGTCTGCCGAAGCGAAGGCGCATAGAGGGGGCTCGCACGGCGCGGGGCTCCTGCTCCTAAACAGAGTAAACTCGTAACAACAACTATAAAAATGAACAATTCTGTTAACAAGAAACTAACTTAACCACTTGTCACGTTTCGGCAATAATGGAAACCACGTTTTCAATAATACCAAACAGCTAATAACATCGCTAAGTTAATTCAAACATTTTGTGTTCAATACTTCGCAGAGTTCTTTAATACTGGGGTTTTAGATCAGACGGTATACAAGTTTCATAGAAATAGAATCGAATAAAAATCTAATACGACGCTTTAAAGTTTATAGATTTCCTACCGACTTAGGGATCTCGGAGATGGATAAGCCCGTAAAGGACATTCTTACAATGGTACTAAACTAGTATTTCTGTCACGTATAGATTCTGAGATTTACCCCAGGTTCTATAAATACAGTTTTGTTACAAAAAAAGGGATCAGAAATTTATAAAATAAATTTTCAATGAAATGATTGACCAAATGGTCAAATACGAGTGATGTGTATTTGTGAGAAAAAATAATTATCATCTACTGTTTGCTCTTTGTACATAATATATCATTATATTAAAAAAATGGGCTGTAAGTAAACTTAGTGTCAGAAGAATTTAAATTGATTGTTGGATGATAGTAAGAGTAAGGATTAAAATTAAAACTGTCTTTAAATAGAAAGCTATAAGTAGCTTGGTATAAATATAATCCCACCTCTTGAGGGAAGATGTGAGGCACGGCTCGTTCGTCAGATCGACGTCCAAAGCGCAGGCGGACCGGGGTGCGGACGTCACGCAGGGACAGCAGTTCGTCCATTTCGTCCAACTATTAACAATTAGATTAACTTGTGATAATATATGGACCGTATGTTAAATATATGGATTGATTTACTGCAATAATATGTTAATATTAATTTAGATCAAATTACCAATTTAGGTCTAGCAGATTTCTTATTATAGAACAGATAGGTATGAGAAATTAATGAAAATTGATAAAATGAACAATAATTTGCTTAACGGAACCTTCATTATAATGTACTTAAAAGCAGTACAATTATGTCTAAGAACCAATTAATATTTCGACAAACTCAATGTAGTTAATCGTCGCGGCAAATTTACACAACACCGAAATGTTGCTTTTCTGACCTTATTTGACCTTTCACTGTTTTGATAGTCAAATTAACGAAGTTTCGTTTGGGAAATCGAAAACTAATGTGTATTTAATACCCTCTGTCTAATTTTAATAATTATTTATTTATCTACCGATCTTTTATCGGCAATTTATTTTATGCACAATGTTTTTGTATACTTACGGGGGCTTGTGGAGGCATATCAGGATCAGAACGTCTGCCAAACCGCAGGCGGCGAGATGGCGAGCGTACTGATTTGCGGGCGAGTGCGTGCCCGCCCAGCGCGTCATGCTGCGCCAGCAACGCGTACAGACCACCTAGTGCATCCCAGTTGTTTTGGTCGAGAGACGATGATGCTGCGAAAGTGTTTGTCAGTTGATACAAATTCGAAGATATAGCCCGTAGCTGCAAGGCCACCCACGACTCCGGGTGTGCAATCTAATATGCTGTGCTTGTTTTAAAAGTTATATTTTTAATAAGCTTAACGATCAATTTTTTCTAAACATTTGAGGTTCTAAATAAAATTTTTACTTCGATTTTGGTGGTTTGATTTTGATTTTGGTACTACTAAAATTATTTAATATTTAGAACGATAAGTAACTAACTGTAGAAGAACTGAAAGGGCTGAAAGGTATACAGAGTTTAGTGCAATAATATACCGAGAAGTGAATCACTTTGGGCTTTGTATTTAAATGTCAAAATAATATTGCAAACGTAATTCAGATCTTAACAAGAAATACTTCAAATATATATCTAGTATGATTGTATAAGTTCAAAGCTATATTGTGTGTGACAGATGAAGGGTAAAAAGGGTTTCGTAATAGCTTATGACTAGCCTTATCATGTTATATTCCTTATCGAGTTTCTTAGTAATTGAATACATCGAGATCTAATAGATAGACTGAAAGTACGTCATAAATATTGATTAGTACCGACGTTTTAATGTATACAAGGTGAAAGGCAAAAAAGGCAAAAAGGCGTTTGACAAATTTAGACAGGAGCTTCTACTCATGAAACTGAACAACTTTTGTTCTACAACTTTGCTGAATTCGTAAAAAAAAAAATTGGACTTTGTAAGGAAACTTCGCTAATCAGCTGACAGATTTCCATACAAAGTCCAAATTTTTTTCAAAGTTGTTCAGTTTCATGAGTAGAAGCTCCTGTCTAAATTTGTCAAACGTCTTACCTTTCACCTTGTATATGTGCTCTACGTATTGAAAGCTCATTTAAAAACTAATAATAAATGTTGCTAACATTTAAATTATATTTTCTTAAAGCTATTACAGTACTTACTCCAAAATTAATAATGCGCATGCAGATCTTCGCTAATTATCGTATTTCTAGAAACACCCGAATCACCCCGAATCATTGAATCGTAAGTGCCCTAAACAATGCACTTGCATCTTGCACCTTGTTCGAAAGAAATATGAGTCAATTCAGAGTCATACACAATCGAAAACAATTCGGGCGATAGGTGACGGTAGCCTGTCAGTCAAAAAATTCAAAAATCCGTCAGTCGTCTTTATATATTGGTGGTGACCGCACGTATTATCTCTGTATGGAATTATATAGAGCTGCTGTTACATACCCTTCTTAGTTTTGTTTCAAAGTTGAATTTTCCGGTAAAATGATTATTTACACAGGTAGCAGATAGCAGTGGGGAAAGTGAAAATTAATAAGAGCATAATGAAAGTTCTGATCATTCTACGATAACAGAAATAGAGATAATCCCTGATTCTGTAAATCCTTTGGACTGATATTTTAATGATTAGATTTCACAATTTAAATGTAAACCAGTGTTTGAAAATCATTTTTTTAAATATAAACTTTGTCTTATTTTAACCTTCCATACATCCATCATTACGCCAGCTTCAGTAAGACACTTTAATAGTTCTAAGTATATAATTTTCCAAGTAAATTAATACAACAAATATATATTCGCAATCGTGTGGCTTATCCTCGCTATTAACTTACATTGAATTATCGAAACAAATTTCGTTACTTATCTCTTTTACAATAAAATCACAATAAAATTCATAATTCTAATAAACTATGCATGAAGAAAATACATTTAACCACTCTATATACATATCGTCTTCGGAGGCTCGGGGAATATGACAGTTGCCGATCAGTGGCGAATTTATGCGCATTATCAGTTTGGGAGTAGGTACTGTACTATGTCGATGACGTGAATGATGTTTTCGCAACATCAAACAAACTATCCGCCTATTGTTAATGATAAGCAGTATCTTACGTTGTAAAGTTTTGATTGATCTAATAATTCTCGATACCGAACTATGATCGAGTCAAGTAATTGACTCAGCTGCATTATGAGACTCCCGAGTTAGACGTCATAGTTAGAATTTAGAACTTCTAGCAAGAACTTTTGCTGTTAATAGAATGTGTAAACTAATTATTATGCTTATATTATCTTGTTTCATCCTGAGATTCATTAAAAGTTTCACGTGGTTAAACGACAAGCTATATAACGAAAATATATAATAGTTGAACTATGTGTTTTTAATATTTAGCTGAAATTTCCAGATTATTAAAATAATAGTGAAACTTCAGAAAATAGTAAATAGGACTTTGTTATAAAATAAACAAGGTAAATGCCATTCAAGCTACTAAAATTACCATGAAGCTTAAGTAAATATCAAGAGTAATTATGAATACATTATAATTTTATTGATGGAACAATTCCACCGCATTTAATTTGTAAAAATTCGTATTTAAAATAATATTACTTAGTACAGAATCATTTAACAGAACCTTATAAATTATAAAAAAAAAACCGGCCAAGTGCGAGTCGGACTCGCGCACCGAGGGTTCCGTAAAAACCTGCAAGGTTTACAAAGTTCGTTCATTACGACAATCGAGTCACGCGTTCACGAGGAAAAAAGTAATAAGTTTATATTTATTAAAAAATAAATATATATTTTGTAATGTAACTAAAAATTTAAGGTTTTCGGAATTTTTCCTTTATGTGTGCTATAAAACGTTGCTTCATGCCAAATTTCAAGATTCTAGGTCGACTGGAAGTACCCTTTAGGTTTTGATTCCCTTGCGAGTACTTGCGAGTTTCAAAATATGCAGCTTAAATTGCTGTTTCTTTTGATTGCGTTGACATAGAAGTTTGATTTTTTTACAGCTTAAAGGTATTATAGACCTGAGTATTTGGTATGAATTTCAATTTAATACCTCTACGCGTTTATGAGGAAATGGGTAGTAAGTTTAAAATTATTAAAAAAATATATATTATGTGATGTAACTAAAAATTTATGGTTTTCGTAATTTTTCCTTTATCTATACTATAAGACGTTGCTTCGTACCAAATTTCAAGATTCTGAGTTCACGGGAAGCACCCTGTAGGTTTTGATTCCCTTGCAAGTGTCGAAAATTTGCGGCATAAACGGCTGTATCTTTTGATTGCGTTGGCTTAGAAGTTTGATTTTTTCACAGCTTCAAGGGACAGTAGACCTGAGTAATTGATATAAATTTCAGCTTCATACCTCCACGCGTTCCTGAGAAAAAGGGTCTTGACAGACGGACGGACGGACGGACGGACGGACGGACGGACAGACGGACAACAAAGTGATCCTATAAGGGTTCCGTTTTTTCCTTTTGAGGTACGGAACCCTAAAAATGTAGAACTGATATTTATTATATCTTTCGCTTTATAGAGACTAAAGAATGAGTTCCATAAGAAGCCACATACTATAATTTTGTAGCAGGATTATAAAATCCAAATCATTCTGCTATGAATTCACCGATTTGAAATACTTGGATAGCTTATTAAAATAATTAAAAAATATATTCCGAGGTAAGCAACGCTTTTAATGGACATAATAAGTCAGCGCGTTACTCATCATTTTTATTGTAAACATTTTTTTCCTTTCATGAATTATTCACGGTATGGGACAAGATTGAAAAGCAATATTTATAGAAAAATCTCGTCTATATTCGATAACCTTTTTAATAGGCGTCTATTAAAATAGACATTATCGATACATCATTATTTTTTATATTATAATAATAATTCATTATAAATATAAATTGATATATATAAAATGTTTTAAACATTATTAAAAACCGCAAAATAATAATCTGCTGGTAGATTTAACGCGGCCTTTATTGAAATAGTAGATATTAAATATGCAAATGCAAAAACCGTACAATTTAATTAATTAAGGTTTGAAATTACTAATCCCTCAAAGGGATTTTAGAATCCGAGTTAGGTAAAATTAACGTAATGTGATGTAAGAAAATGTTACATTTATCTTCATTAACCCATTACAAAAAAAATATTCGAAGTAAATACGTAAGTTTTGTTAGTTTAATTACAATTACTTATTGTAATTATTATTATGAATTAAAAAAAAAAACGTTATATAGTAGGATTACGAAAACATTTACACATCGATTAAGTAATGAGATTACACAAAAGAAAATATTTGCAGGTGTTCAGGGAACTCTACATAAATTAATGTGATGCCGCGAAAATATATATGTAGGTTGTTTTTCATAATTATTCTAATGCCAACAACTAGGATATATAAAACAACTGTATTGTAAGTTATTCTCAAAATTAACAACCCAGAAAGATAACTTTTACTTTTTTCAAAAATTTAAGTACTAATTCGACGACGACTGTATAACTGTTATAACTACGAAATCCTTACTTAGAATATCATAAATAATATTGTATGGACTGACAAATTAACAATAGTCTTGATTGAAATAGTATTTAAATGCCAATGTTAAATTTAACAATTTAAATAATTAAAGGTGTGAATTTATGGACGCCTCTACCGTCTACGTAATTTTAAACCTTACAAGTTGCTTAGAAGTAACGTGACGCGATCGCAAAGGTAATTTTTTATAGTACTTGTTTCATATAGATGAATTTTAACGAATTGAAAAAGGTCGATTACACGTCAATTTATCTGTCAATCCCGTCGATCCGTTTTATCGTGTCTTTTATAATACGCACCCATTTAATTCAGTGGCTGCTGACATGACGCGGGCCTGTATGATAGTGAAAAACATTAAGCAAAGAGGCATCATGTACTTTCTCTTACTTCTTACTATGAAATAAAAACCAGCCAAGTATGAGTTAGACTCGAGCACCGAGGGTTCTGAACAAACCACTTTTCACCAAATTTCAAGAATAAGGTAAAAAGTTGGACGTAAATATGTGAAGGACCAGTTTGACCAATGAGCTGAGTTTAAATTCTATATTTTCATATCCATTCGTTATTTGCTCAAAGATGTATTAAGGTATAACATGTATAGAAACAGTCTATAACGATGCCTTAAAGGCAAAACTGCAACTATTGCCTGTCGTAAGCCGACTGCAAGCATTCGAATGGATTTCCTTATCTCTTGCTCACAAACATAGTCATGAAACAATGTGTATACGAAATATTCGAGCTTTTGCAATTGTTCATATTGTAAAATGTAGTTGTTTTAATTAAAATAGTAACTATTGTAAAATGTAATAGTACACCATTGCATAAAATAAAAAATCAGTATAGTATATAAATTAGGTTTCAAGTTTACATCTTTTCAAAGTTGAATCGTAAATCGTAATAATTATAGCATCCATCTGTATAATAATTTAAAAAAAAACGTAGTTTCTGAACTAAGTAGGTATACTGCCAACATAAACGTATTATTTTGTGAAACGAACTAATAAGATATCCCCATCCAAAATTCGTTGACCACGGCCAGATCCCAGAGTTACTTCAATAAAAATAAATATATAACTATTACAATCATGTTCTCTTATGATCTAATGTTATTTAATGGAAGTATGCGTTAAGCCCGACATTATAGCCGTTAAATAACGTGCCATTTAATTCGATAGTTAATGGGATTCGTGACGTGAACACGTAGTTTAGATTTACGACTCGACTGATGTTTTGTTTACGGTAGTTATTATGAAAAGCCTGACAAACGTTGACAGTGACATGTACACGCGTCTTTTGTAATGTTTTTGTAATTTATTATTTATTTATAGTGATAATAGATCACTCATTACTTTATTTTATTTAGTTTTTTATTACTTTATATGAAGGTATTTTTAATTATAAGTACACCGATAAAGAAAACAAATTCAAATAATTATTATTGAACTACAAGAAACCTAATAATTTATAAAGGTTCTCTCTGAATTATAGCACTTAGTAGCGCATACAGAAATCGAAACTTTATAGCTAAAAGTGCTATTACTTGTGTCTTATACCAAATATATCAATTTCTTCTTAACATTAATAAGTTGTAGATATTCACATTTTGTTTTAATTACATAAATAATGCCACGATTTAAAAAATACGATAGTTACGTAGAAATGTGCAACTTTTTTAAGAGTAGATAATTAAAAGGCAGACTCTATCATAAATAGAACCAGTGTGATATAATTGAATAGTTGACAAATGACGGCATAAAGTTTAATGAGATTTTGAACATCTTCACTAAATTTGCTTTGTAATAACGTTGTTAACTTCAGATTGCATAACCTTGAAACACATGAGAGTATATACCAATAAAACTGTAGATTCAAACTTAATTAGGGATGTTTGCGATTCATTACCTTCCTGTAAAGCATATTTGTGCAAGTTGGAGAATGACAACTGATACAGTGCTCGAATTAATTCAAATTCACGGGCGATGACGGAACACAGTTTAGTTTCAAACACAATTTACGTTGGAAATTAATCCTGAATGTATGTCAAATAGCTTCGAGCGTGGTTAACTGAGCGGGGATTTATAACTAAAGCTGCAGATCTGATTAGTTGATGTCCATAACTTACCGTCATACTGTGAAAGTGCCTGCGCCGTGGAGCCGGGCACTGAGCAGAGACCCGCCAACCCACACAGCGCTACAATTAGTGCTAAATTGCCGGACATGTCTGGAACAAACAGAATTACTTTATTAATTCCGTCAATTTTCGTATATTTTATTAATTTGAATATAGGTTTAGCTTGTTTACATTATATTATTGCGATTTTAATAAGAATTTCGTAGAAAAATATAAGTTAAATATTATTAAGCTTTTCTCTATTATTATAACAAATCATATTCAAATTTATTTTAAGATACGTATTTCGATTTGTACTTTCTTTAATTATGCAGTTACTAGAATATACTATCATGTGGAACATGTAGTTCATTAATCTCACATGTTTAAAAGTTAAGAAAGTATGAAGCACTCCTTTTGCGCGTATCATATTTAAAAGAAGAGCATCCTGAAAAACCTTTAATATGAAAGCGATGAGCTAAATTCAGTGTTAAAAGTTGTAGTCATATTGCTGAAATCACAACCCGCATGCATGAAAACTCAGGGCGTGACAGTCGTGACAAGCGGCGTGATAAACGTGATTAATGACGTCACGATTGCCGCGTCAACACGCATGGCTATGTCATCGTTACATATGACATTACCTTACTTGTTGAATATCATTTCAATTCAGACCCATGAAATATATTTGTGTTGCCAGAACGATATGAGTCTTTGAAAAACGAACTCAGAGAATTTCAAACATAAAATATAAAACATATTCTATAATATCATCAGTAGACGCTATTCATATTGAATCGCGGCTGAGGCTCGCAAGATGACATGCAAGTTATGCTACAATAAGGAAACATTAAATAAAAATATTTCCCATTCCGATCCTGCATTGAAGTCATGCAATTGTATATAATATTACTCAGATGTTTTCACTCACTCATTATAAAAACATCCCCATTTTGCATCAGTGCATGCAATTCTGCATTAATATCCTTTTTATTCGCATGTCCCTTGTATAACATGTACATTATACATAGGTATGTATAATTTCTATTGTCTAGTTAGTATCTATAAATGGCTCTTTTATACTAGGTATATATTTTTTTTATAAATCTGCATATATGTTAATATTAATTTATTTCCAAATGATAGATAATAAATGCGAAACCAAATGACATTTATTTGTTGAAACTGGGATATTATAAATCCTAATTGCATCTTCGTTCCGTACATTTCAGAAATCCCGACTAAATCCCTTACTTTAACTTTCTTCAAGACTAATGCAACTACACTAATAAGAAACAAAGGCGGAATTCTATTTAACCCCTAAGAAACTCAAAGCATTATATGAAACTAAACCAAAATACCATATTTATAGGATAGTTTATATTTAGCCCTGTTCAATCTTTCATTATAAATACAAGCCATCAAAGCTTCAAATAATATATTTTAACCAAAAATTGTGAGAAATCTAAAATCCACAAAATTGCGAAACGCTATTTAGATGTACAATCCAAAGTAAATATTATACAAATTTTTACGAAGGGAATATTCGTTTTTATGTCATGCCGCAATATTGTCCAAGCCCGGAATTTTTATAGCCGAAAACGTTTCTATCAACATTAATAATAAGTACGTTTACCATTTTAATAAAAAAACATGTACTAGAGCGTCTACTTCCATAACTTAAAGCTGGGTTGGAATGCCCAATTTGTTTCTAAATAGAACTGAAGATCATAACCATTTTATACTTTCTCTAAATTTTAGTACGCATTGTATTTTTTACAAATATTACGCTATGATGTTCAAATTTCTAACTTTACAAAAAGTAAAATTCTCTCTATAATTCTATCTAACCAGTAATTTTTTGAGTTAAAAGTCAATTGGTACACAACATATATATCCAAAATACATTCCTCAAAGTTTCACAAACTTGCGATAATTCTCATAAGTTTCTCATTTATCTAAGATAGAGTTGTATAAAATTATGGAAAAAATATCGAAAAATATGCTTAGCAATAAGGCTCTCTTATCAGTTTCAGAAAAAGTAACACTTGCTACAAAGACTTGATTGATCGTTTAGGCGATCGTTCATCATGTTTGTATTGGCGAAGAGACCTTTTTAATAATAAATACCGGGGACTTAGTAAAAATTAATAAACACATCATAACATATTCATGTTTACATTTGTAATCAAAAGATCAAAACCACTTGTTTTGTAATTCTGTGCGGGTTGACGCGAACTTGTGTTTACAATTTCATTTACGGCTTTGTGGATTAGGTTCACCATTTTCGGTATTTTGTTTTCCTTGCATTAACTTTGTATATTCAGTTTAAAAACCGATATTCTAACTTCAAAGCATTTTTATGAATACAGAAACGGTTTTAATTAGGATCATTCGAAGGAGAGATGAAGGGTTAAACCTTCGTCATTGTAAGGAGTAATTAAAGTTAAATATTTAATTGAAACAACGTTCACTCAAAACGATGGACCGTTGAAAGTCATGATGCTATTTTTAGAAACATTTATGTTTTTCACTTTTCATCGCACCTAATAGATTAAGATTTAAATTCAAAAGAATTCGGAACAGCAATGAAACTAAACTTCTGTAAAATTTAAAATGTTTTAGTGTAGTAATAACGCGAACATCAAGGTAGAGTGCGTGCCGATGATTCACGATACGTCTTTGATCTCCGAACCGGCAAATTGGTTGTTGGGGTGACCTCCACCGGTTTGCACTATGCCTAACACTACTGTGTTAACGCCATAATGCTTCTTAATTATACGTGGCTTAATTTGTCGGAGCCTTTAATTAGGACATCGTATGACAGCTGATTAAAATAATTGAATACATGTGATCACCTACATCAGGTTATGACTGATAATTACTTGTGTCTAAATTCTAATATCGATACAAATTATTGGAATTCAATAACAGTAGGTTAGTGAATATAGGCGAAGATTGGAATATACGCGCAGTTGTAAATGGCTTGATTGTTACGTGATTTTCATAAGCACTCATAAGCTAATGCTTCAGTGATTTAGTATGATCAAGTATATTTACAATTCTAATTGAAAACACTTATAAATATGATATTTTGTTTTTTTTTAATCTAACCAGTAAATTAAATGTAATCAGTAACATCTATTTAAGTTTTGATTCAGATTGACTGTACACCATATTTTACCTTTACCCTAAAGTCGTAATCAATGACCTTTATTAGTGTACATGAAAGTTTAATTGGTTCCGAAGCGTTAGATATCGACAGATTTCATAGAACTTAGCGTTAGTTCTAATTCTGCAAGTCACAAGAGGATTCACTGCCGTCAGATGGCGAAAACTTAAATAGGAAACCAGTAACAATATGAAACTAAGTATTTGTAACTCTATACTGCAGTCGTGAAGTGTTCTTATAAATATATCGATATTACGAGTATTAATCAATCTTATGATTAAATATTTTTAATAATCGTAAAACGATGTAATTTACCTTTTTTATTCTATCTACATTTTAATTATGATCACAAATATATTCTCCTATGTTTATATTTATGATTTTCTGTCAATATATCTGTAAAGATGACACCAGCCGATTTTATCATAATATAGACATTGATAGCAATATAGAGACCTTGAAGAAACTGCTTTTTATCGTTAACACAAGGAGAGAAGAAAATACGGGATGAAAATGTTGTATGCAGAACACTGTGTTGGGATGACGGGATGAGATAAAGTGCAGGTGAACTTTATACTATTATGGTATAAATTACTTATCATTAAGGCTTATTTTGATATGAACTTGGTTCTGCATTCCATTACTACATTGTTTCAGTTGTAGGCCGCATATTAATTAGAGAACATTTCGTGTGTCTCTCAGTCTGATATGGGCTCTCCAAGCCAGTAATATATGTCCAAAATCAAACATTAAATCAGTTATCTCAACTACAGTTGATGGATTACGAAGATAATTGAATGTCTGGTATTGCTTATATTTATTCTTTTTGTCTTTTAATTCGCACTTTTAGTTATACTAGAACTAGCTTTCACCCCGCGGCTTCGCCTGCTTTGACTAAAACCTAATAAATTATATACTAAAACCTTCATCCAGAATCACTCTATCTATTAAAAAAAACCGCATCAAAATCCGTTGCGTACTTTTAAAGATTTAAGCATACAAAGGGACATAGGGACAGAGAAAGCGACTTTGTTTTATACTATGTAGTGATATACTTCTTTTATTTATACTAGAATATATTAATATAAAATAGAGAGGATATAAATTTAATCTAATCGAGTGCACATGTGAAAGACAATTGAAATATCTCGGAGTTTTTTTTTGAATTTGTTGTTAATCAATATAGATTTTGTCAGTTTTTAGTCCTATAAGATATCCTAACCATCAATATTATTATAACCAGTTCATCTGCAGTAAGGGTGGTGGTGCTCGTTCCAATCTATCTATATATTACATAGGTAATATTATTTATTTCATAACCTTTATATTCATGTATTTCTGTTATTTGAATTAATTTAACTTTATATCTATGTGTATCTATTACATATTTTTCGTTGACAATACATTCGAATGAATATATTAACAAGAAAGAAATGTTTCGAAGGGCCAAAGTTATTAAATTATACAAAGCGTACAAAGTGTGAAGGCAAAGTTAGACTTTTGATAAAACAAAAACTGTATATTGTTTTATCATTTACGTAGAACAAGAACGATATATAATTTCAATGCTATCGTTTACTTTACTGTTATTAAAAATACATAATTCACTGAAAACATTGACATGACGACGACATCAAGATCATTTAAATTATTTCCAAGTAACAGTAACTTAGGATGATATATTTATTTATAAGATAAAATATTTATTTATGCCTGTGCTTTTTTTTCGTACCTATAGTCATAGTCGAATATATTGATATTATACATAAGATACCAAGACCTTGAACATTTTGGGGTTTCGTTTGTTATATTTAATCGTACCTATTATGGATAATATAAAAGTTTGGAACATTAACTTACCTAACAAAATTAAAGTCAAATGAACTCCGTATCATGTTAAAATGTACACTTATTCTCAAATTCAAATCCAATAACATTCCAACTATGTCAAAATGCTTACTAGTGACATTCTTTGGAATGACTTATCCCTTTGATAATCATATGGGGATTTTCTAAAAGATCAGCATACCTCGACAATCCCATGCGGCATGATGTTAACGAACCGCTTTTTATCTCCGCTATGACGAGGGGCAACGTTAAACATATTATAATAAAAAACTCTTTTTCTCCACAAGACTATATTTAATTTCGATAAAATTTTGTGATAACACAGCAACATCAGAGTCTAGTATATAATGTTATTATTTAATAAATAATGTATCTTCCGTCATAATTCATGCAAACAAATTGAATTTCTATAATCTATATTCACGAACGCAAAGAGATTCGTCAAGTGTGTAAATCAAACCCAAACATTTCAATTTACATGAATAATTATTATGTTAATATTCAAGTTATCTTAGTACCTGTACACACTTGAGGTAAATGTAACCTTGATTACTTGATTAATAAAGCAACATCGTGGAATTATAAAAACAGCAATAACTTAATTAGAATGTTAAACAGAAACTCAGCGGTCAGAGCTCAAGAGCTCTCCGCTCTTAGATTAAATTTTGTAATAAAATTAGACAAGCCCTGCTGACGTGTTTATTGCGTTAACATAAAAAGAAAATCAGCGATAGCAATGAGTGGATGCGTATTTCCTTTAACTCTATGCTCAAGAAATGTTAAGAGTTGTAATAATGTTCGCATGTTAAGAACTTAGTAAACATTTGTGTAGGTTGACACGTAAGTTAAATTCGACTGTACTAAAGTACCTATATCAGAGTAAGTCTCTAATTCATCTAGATAGATTTATATTAAAATTTATATAAAATACCTATCTCAGACTGAATTTTTCGCTTTTATTTGAGACAGCTTT
>CAJQZM010039135.1:0-13980 GCA_907164665.1 Colias nastes | reverse complement strand
CTTCGAAACATATGACCTCACGGTTTCCGTCTTTAAGTGCCCAGTGTACCCTAAGGCTCACTTCTGGGTAAAACGCTTCCACTGGGATTATGTTTGTATAAACGTATTCTACGTTCGCTTCAAGGGGGCACCGGGCTGGTGAGCCGTCATCTGCTCTAGTTACGGTCGGACACGCGTCCCCATCCGTCACGCCAATGAACGGCAATGGAATGCTCCCGATATCAGCATACACATCATTCTTAAGGGTTTTCACTGTTTTGGCTGAAATATAAAATGTATAGGATTAGATTACCGTAATTAGGTGGTTATTCATGGGCCTACCGCCTAAATTAATAAGTAAGTAATTAATATTCATTATTCTCAGTAGCTGGTACTCAGTCTTGGTATGTTCAAGTTATATATTTTAGAACTTAAATACGTAATTTAAGTTAATGTTATACTACATTATTACGTAGATAAATGTTTATATTATAATGTTATGCGTAAAATGGTAAAATATAATCATCTAGCTATTGAATATTGATACATTTGACCTTAACCTACTCATAAGTTATGGAGATACATCTTCTAGACTTCTAATTTATTTATATTCATTCAAAGACCAATATCGTTTTAACCTTATTATTATAGACAATTATTTGTGGTAAATTAACATTGTATTCTGATAAACCAAGGTCTTTTCTTTGTAAAAAAAGGTTAATCCACAAAAAAGAACAATCACTGCCTACCGTTATATCTAATTGGGGCAAAATTATCATTATAATTGTATAGAATGATTATAATTTGAATTAACAAGTCCCTGGCAATCGGAGTTATGCTGCGCTTCTTTGTTTGGTTGTATGAGCTCAGAAACTAAGCGTCCGATTTTAAAAATTCTTTCAGTGTTATATTTTAGCCCATTTATCGATGAAGGCTATGGGTTTATCATCACGCTATCACCAATAGGAACGCAGCAATTCGAATAAAACTGCGAGCTCGGCTAGTAATTATTAATTATGAACTCCAAATTAATTAATAATTTTTAAATAATTTGGCAACATTGTGTATTGTTTCTTGCAAAGAGTAATATGAATAAAGTTAAAAAACTGGATTAGTCACGTTCTCGTGATTCGCTTATCAACGAGAATAATAATAATAACCCCTTTAATTATTAAAACATTAAATATAATCTACTAGTTTATTTCTCATATTTATCAAATCTATTCTGCGGTCTATTTTTGTTTAATTAATTGCTACAATCTTAACAGCAAACCAGTTAACACTATCAGAAAACATAGTGAGGCCACTAAGACCAAACATTTGTTAAGCAAGAGAACAGTGTTCTTGGAAACTTTGTTTAAATTTTGACGGTTATCAGGCGAGAAATATTTCTACAAGCGCGGGTCAACTCAGAAAACGCAATGTTGCCAGAAACTCCTCAACGTTTTAGAAAAACAATTTTTTACTATGAAAACGAAGCTTAACAGTCTCTGATAGACTTTCCTAAATAACCTGTAACTAAAAATATTTATATGATGTTTTTAAGAAAATTAAGTACCTATTGTATTGTATATCGTATTCTCTAATCTGTTGTTAAAATAGGGTGCCTACTGTCTATACATAATGAAAAACAAGATCTCAAGTCTTATTTAACATAGATAGAGATTTACAGTACTCCAAAATTAATAATGCGCATGCAAATCTTCGCTAATTGTCGTATTTCCGAAAACACTCGAATCATTGAATGGTAAGAGTCCTAAACAATGCACTTGCATTTTACACCTTGTTCAAAAGAAAATAGAAGTCAATTCACGGTAATACACAATCAAAAACAAATCGGGCGCTAGGTGACGGTAGCCTGTCAGTCAAAAAAACTCAAAAATCCGTCAGTCGTCTTTAAATATTGGTGGTGACTGCACGTGTTCTCTCTGTGTGGAATTATATAGAGCTGCTATTACATACCCTTCTTGGTTTTATTTTTAAAGGTGAATTGAATTAATCGACGAAATGATTTACACAGGTGATGGCAGTAGGGAAAGTGAAAATGAAGAAGAGCATAATGAAAGTTCCGATGTATCTAAAATGTCAGAAATAAAGATACCTAATCCCTGATTTTGATTGTTTTTATTTTTTTGTATTTGTCATAATATTGAAGAATGATCAGTACTGTAAATACCTACTTTAGAACTGAGATTTTAATGATTAGATTTATATGGTTTAAATGTAAACCCGTGTTTGAAAACCATATTTTATACAATATCAATTTTGTGTTTTTTTAACTTTCTTTTCTTCCATCATTACACCATCTTCAGTAAGACACTTTAAAAGTAATATAAAATTTTCCAAGTAAATCAATCCAACAAAGATATATTCGCAATCGTGGGGCTATCCTCGCTATTTACTTACAAGGAATTATCGAAACAAAATCGTTACTTACAAATAAATATTAATCTCTTTTAGCACAAAACACATAATTTGACTAAATTATGCATGAAGAAAATGCATTTAATCACTCTATATACATATCATCTTCGGACGCTCCCGGAATATGACAGTTGCCGAACAGTGACGAAGATTTCTATGCGCATTATTACTTTTGGAGTACTGTAATCATATATTATAAATAGAGTAGGTAAAACCCAAGCTTTGCTAAAACGAGAGGGAAAATTTAGAGGAAAATCAGAAGTCCAGATTAACAAAAAAGTAAACAAAGCTATTAGGTACGTTACCTATACTCAGCATATCCAAAAATGCTATTACCATTTTAAGATATTAGACAGATATCGTAAGCGGCAAATTTATATAGCGTATATATAATAATATAATTTATGTCCCAAATCTCACTTCTTATTGTTTTGATTTTAAAAGAGTAACTACGGAGTTTGCTGCCGATTCTTCTCTGTAGTAACTGCTTTCCGAACCGGCGCGCGGTTAAATAATATTATTTTTCTCTGTTTTGACGATTCAAAAGTGTTTCTAAACGAAGTCTAGTTGATTCAATGATGCTTTACTTACTGGGTTTGAACTTGAATGTTACGTGGATGTCCGTGCCTTTACGCAGTTTGCAGCGACTTTTTGCCCTGTCACATGCAGAGACATGAATCCTCTCTTGTAAATTATCAATGGAAAGACCTGGAAAAAGATTTGATTGCGTTTAATATTTACAAAGCATGAGAGTGCCAATGAGACTGACTTCGCAAAATTTCGCTTTATTTGTCCGCTGATTTGTAAAGTTAGACGTAGGTATATAGGTACAAAGAGCGAAGATCACAAGATGCTAGAAAACTTACGTGCATAGGTATACCCTTGGTATACCTAATAACTACAGTGTATATATTACAAGTAGAAATAAAGAATAAATATCGATAATTGCTAGAAAATATATCATGTCATATTTGGAGATCCCGCTGTTTCATTCGTCCATAGTAATATCATCTAGGTAGATATGTTATTGATATAAACTGTAATTGGAAGTATAAATGTTCTAGAACTGTAGAAACAATTACATCTAATGAAGTAAAACTTACTTTACAATACAGATGGATATATTTTATATTATATATAGTGGTATGTCGCCACAAGCCTGTCACAGGAAGGCACAGAAATCTAAATAACAGTGCCTTGTTATTTAGATTTCTATGCACGAAGGTATCGTAAAATTAACATTAGTTATGTGCGACTCTATTTTAGGATGACAGAATTCTGTTACACAGGTAGGTATATATTTATAATTGCCTAAGAAAATTAAGCCAAAAATTTCCGCTGATGGAAATAATTCTTGTAGTTTTGAAAATCGCTAGTTATTCCTTGACGTCATGTCCAGATGATTATATCGAAAGTCCTCAATATATGTATAGATATTTTCATTCCGAATTACTGAATTAAATTCAACTGACGATAGTTGAGACAGTGTCTACAGCAATAAAACTAGGCCGGCACCTCAGCTACTCGTAGGAAAATGAAAAGTTGGTATTTTCTAAACTGGAAATGTTCATTTTAATTGCGGACTTTTCAAACGGGTTTTGAAACTCTCCTATAGGGTTTGTCATAACCGGTGCGGCAAGTAGTTAAATTTTATTTTTAAACCCCTTTTAAAATAACAATCTAAAAGGAAGGTCGTGAATAGAAAAAAATAAAATTTGAATCGTTTAAATATTCTTATATGATTGAAAACAAACAAAATAGTGACCTTTTTCGTAGTCGATGGGTCTTACCTTTGCATTGTGATATAAGTGGATTTCCAGCACTCAATACATCATTTACAAAAGCCGCTGCTATAATGGTAAAAACAAATATATAACTCTTCATTTTCTTGTAGTTTTACGCCACACAACCGATTCTGTAGGCAAAATAACTGCGATTGACAGTGGAAAAAAATTAACTTACTACCTAAAACTTGTTTTGAAGGTCGTGTTTAAAGACGCTTAATTTAATAAAAAAAAATTTAAATATTAAGGACACGCTTGCCAGGTGACCAAGGTAGAAATATAAAGTAAAATGAGAAGAATAAATAGAATGTATCATACTTAGGGTTGGGTATTGTTAATACATATTAATAAATCTTCCAAGCCATCAATATTTAGTCATAATGTTGACTTGTTAGAATAAATCCGGTATACTTATATAATTGTAAGGACATGATACCTTCGTTTTTTAAGACTTCATAAAAAATATCTACCTATACCTTCACTAAAGATATAAATAGCCAACTTTCTATTTACACTTGCAAGTTTGAATACTTGATTCAACCCTAGTTAAGTATATTTTTTAAGCATAATTCTGCTATGTGTTTTGAAACTCTCCTAATTATTTTAATTAGGATCTCTCTAATAGGTCTCCAAAATCGACACAAATCGATTTTGGAGACACGCCACAATAATGGGTACCATTCACAGGCGCACCCATCCGCTGGATTTGTAGCTGGCGACAAGTCCGCGGACAAATCTGCGTGTGTATGTGTAGTTGTGCGCGGCTCGCGGCTCGGCGCAGCGCTCGCCGTCTGGAGACGCGAGCGCCGCGCCGCACCCGAGCCGCGCCGGACAAATCCGTACGTGTGTGTGCGCGCGCGGATTTGTCGGTGAACTTGTCAGTCATTCGCCATATACATAATTAATTTTATAAATAACTAGCTTTCCACCCGCAGCTTCGCCCGCGCAGTCAAAGAAAAACCCGCATAGTTCCCGTTCCCGTGGGATTTCCCGGATAAAACCTATCCTATGTCCCGGGGTAAAAAGTAGCCTATGTCCTTTCTCGGGTATCAAAATATCTCTATACCAAATTTCATGCAAATTGCTTCAGTAGTTAAGGCGTGATTGAGTAACAGACAGACAGACAGAGTTACTTTCGCATTTATAATATTAGTATGGATTAAAAGAATTCATAAATCACAACGCATTTATTTATTTATGGTGGATTCTAGTTAACAGATTTCGATTTTTAGAGTAACGTCTCTAGTAAGTATTTAAAAAGAAAAAAGGTTCAGTTCTTTAAATCAGAAAATGTTTATTATGTTAAGAATGGTTTATTAGTAAAATCAAATATAAAAATTACTCATATCGGTCATTATTATTATAAATATATTATTTTAATTGAAAAAAGTTAAACAAAATATGTGCAGTTCTAGTTCGTTCGTTCTTTTTTTCTTCGTTGTTTCAGCCATTCCTTTGCCCACACGCGCTTTTTTTCTGCGTTAAAAGTATTGCACCGACTACTAGAGCCAGAGAGCTTTTTTTCGTAGTAGGATAGATACGTGCAAGGCTCACCAAAGTTCACAGTCGACTGGACTGCAACTCGGCGCTCGTGTAGTGTGTGGGCGATGACGGATTTGTCCACGGATTGGTACGGCTCGGGGCTCGGCTCGCGGTGCGTGTAGTGAATGCCGGGCTTAAAACAGTAGGTAGTGGTATTACCACAAAACAATTTTAACACAGTCTAACTTTAAACCAGGGATCTGCTACTTTAATAGCTGTCTATGTGAAATACGACAAAACCAGATTAAAGAGAACCCGCGCTTAAAGTTAAACCCTGTCTAAAGTTTTTTTGTGGTAAGACAGTACCTATGTATTTAATATTTTGTACATTGGGCACACCCCGGACACTCCATACAAAATTATCGTTTTGACAGTCACACTGTAGAGACTGCAAATGTGTGTGTTAACGCTTTATGGTTGGCACATTTTTGACTAGCGTAAAAAAAAAATTCGCGTTTTTCTGATGAAATACATCCGTAAACAGCACAATATCTAACCATTTTCTACGAAAAACGATAATCACAAATCCAAAATAATAAAATTACTTTAAGTCAATTTGATTAATGTTGTCAATCTTCGTTGCGTATCGTCCCTGTAGAAAAATATGGACCATTTTTAGACTGATCGTGCGGGGTGAGGTAAGTGTTTAATTTTGGCGGGAGGCGGAGAGTGTCCGTTCTGTAGCGTTTAGCTACTATTATGTATTCTGTGCATTGGGTTCAAATTGGGTTCAAATAGAATTGTGGATGATTAAAATTAATATCGACATAATAATATAATATGCAAATTGCAATTCCTTAATAATATAATGTATCCGCAACGTGCACTTGAACACAAAAATGAAGGCCACAAAGAACTAAATTTCAGCATTAAAAATATATTTTAGTTATCAAAAAAATACGGAAAATACACAACACAACATGAATTATTATTTCTTTGGTATAAATATGCGAATAGGTATGGCAATCTTATTTTTTGCTTACTGACGTTCTAATTTTGTTCAAGGAAACAACACAATTAGCAACATTTATTAGTCACGAGTATTATATAAATTAAATACTTACCAGTATGTTAGAAACTTCTCAGTCCTGCAGAGCAGCTCGAATTGGCGAATTACTTCCGAAAACTATTCTAACATAATTCTTATATACGATCCCTAATAATGGTCCTACTGGTGAATAAATGCAAAGGGCCCGTGCCATATTGTTTAATCCGTATTGTCATTTTTTTACAATTGCAAGGAATTTAAGAAAAATAACGAAAAATTTATTCTGGGTTGTTTTTACTTTTTATTGCCCATTTGAAGGCGATTGTATTGAAGGATTGCATTGGAAGGGAAAAATTAAGCCAGTTAAGCCAGAAAAGTTTTCGGTACTCATGCGCCAAATCGAGCTGCTCTATGGCGACTATGAATATCTGCTCTAACTTCTAAGTAGGAAATTTTTTTGAGATGAAAAACTTTGTGATCTATGTGACAAATCAAATTTCGTAGAAAAACTACCATTATTGGAACTTGTGGAACGAAGAATCGATTGATATTTCTGTACATTATTCTATAATAGGTAAACGAAAGAAAAGACCAAATTGAAACTTATAAAATTTAATACAATACAAATGTATAATAAAATACAATACATTTAACACTTAATGTAAGAAAATAATATAATATGAGGCAGATTAAAATACTTGTGTTAAACTTTTCTATAAAATTAACGGTCGATTTGTGCAATTTTTTTGTGCATAATACTGCATTGAGGTCGCAAAAAACAACGTCTGAAGTAATTGGTATAAGTTTAACTTTTTGTGCCCTATTCTTAAGTGCCGTATTAGATCCATAAATTAATATCTTAAATAAATAATAAATATTCTACTGTCTTAACATTAAAATGCATTACTATGCACAATACTGCAACAATGAGATAAAATCGTAATATTTAAGGAGTATTATAAAATAAGATTTGAATGGCTTTAATAAGCAAAGAAAATCAATGTCATAGGAATGTCGAATTGTTTAAAAATTGATACCTATCGTCTTAGAGCATATCGTCATAAGTTTTTCGGCATACTTATGATACTTTAAAATAAGGATATTATTAATTGAAGAAAGATTGAAGTGATAAATCACTTATGAGTTGTGAGTTGTGACTAACCTTTAGTTCCACTACTGCATCATTTAAGCAGTTAATAACACATAATACGAATAAACACGAAGAACACTTTTTCGCCATGTATTCTGAATGCTTTTTTCTTTAAAAAAATACATACTTACATATTAAATATTTTAAATAATCATGCAACAACAAGCCTCACAATCGTTAAGGCCAACTCTTATAACAACACAATACTAATGTGCACTGGTTTTTTTGAATATGTATATATAATTACGCGTCATTTTTAATTTAAAACAACACATTAATTGTTAAATAAATAGTACATAGAATAGAAAATTAGGTTAATTATACAATCAATACTAACATATAAACTAAAACATTATGAAAGATGGTAACAAAGGCCACATCATCCAAGATAATTAATACATTTTTTTAAACTTATGTTTACTTAATACGAATTAATTCTGATTTTATACAAGTACATTGTACATGTACATTTAATAAAGGTGGAAATGTCATGTTTTTGAGGGTAATTTATAATAAGAATTGTTATAACTATGTAATCTATACTTATAATAAATCTGTGGAGAGGCCAATTCTGTACATGAAATATATTGTTAAGTCGAACACTTATAGGTAAATCAAAAAGCGCAATCTAAATTGATCCTTGTAGCAATGAGTAAAATACCACTTTCAAATGGATTTGTTTCTTTTTGTTTTAGGGGAAAAAAAACTTTTGTCAGTTTTATATTCAATTGTTTGATCACGATACTCACAAAGTGTGGGTCATTATGAAAGTTAAATGAGTAGGCAAAAATACCTGTATCAAGAACAAAAGACGTATCATATAATATGCAAAACAATATATGAAAATATATCTTCAATTATTCTGAGGAGTGTGTACAGTATGTTATTTCTAGTTTTTGGTAAAATAAACATAATTCTGGTGTGAGTTTGCCTGCAATACTATATCACAAAAATTGTAAAATTATTATTAGTAGATAAATAATCGTGATTGTTACCTTTCTGGTTTCACATATGTATTACTAAGTACCTGTTTTGGAACTTTAAGAAAGGCATCCTTTAAATTACCACAATTAGATTCCGGAGCTGCATCAAAATACTGTTCCATTTTGACCAACACATTGTTTGGTTCTGTTCCTATTTCATATTCGTCCATAGCTTGATATACAGCCTGAAACAATAAATGATTAAACTGTTATAATTTCACATCAGTAATGTCTACTTCAACACATTGGTTGTAACATAATATATTAAATAGTATTAATAATGTAAGTAGGATCTCCATTCTCCTAGCATATAAGTAGGTTTCAGTTGATAGTAAAGAATTTGTTTACATTATGAGGACTTTCATCAAGTAGGTACATATACTTTTTAGTGGCAAAGAGGGAAAAGAAACACATGTGCAAGAAGAGGGAATAAGGCAAATTATATAAGTGGCCCCAAAACAGCTATTTTCAGATTTTCTACATAGACTACTAAAAATAGTAGCTTTCATAAATTGCAATATTAATATCTTCATGCACCTCTTGGAATATTTAATATAATACATAAACCTAAACACTATATAAAGAATTACCTCAAATGCAGGCTGTTTATGGTTGTGAAAAGCTTTCCGACTTCCATGTAACACATAGATACCTTGACTTGTGGCATCAGCACACGCATCACCATACATACACTGGTCTGTGCGGTAATTGTATCGACATGATAGCACATATACTGCACTTTCATGATAATGGAATATAATATTTATAATATCCTGAAAATAAAATCATATAATTTAATATCCATATAAGCACTTCTTTTTTCATAATACATAATATATTTATATTTGGTACATTTTAATGTTGTAAATCTTGTAAATCTATACTAATATTATAAAGCTGAAGAGTTTGTTTGTTTGTTTGAACGCGCTAATCTCGGGAACTACTGGTCTGATTTGAAAAATTCTTTCGGTGTTGGATAGTCCATTTATCGAGGAAGGCTATAAGCTATATATCATCACGCTAAGACCAACAGGAGCGGAGCCACGCGGGTGAAACCGCGCGGCACAGCTAGTATGTAATAGGAACTGTGTTTTCTGAAAAATGAAACTTTTTACATTGCCTGATGCACATTAATATAGTATTTACAGCTCTTGAGTTAAATTTTATCCAATTGTAATTTAAACAAACATTACCTGGTCACCCCAAGGTATATACAATTTCCATTTCAACATAATTGGGGTAACATAGTCAACCCAGCCAAATTCTCGCATTCTTGTTAAATTCATCAGCATAACACCTGAGTTGAGACCTAAAAATATATAATAATTTAATGTTAAATAAATAAAACTTATAATACATTTAAAGATTTGTTATTTATCCCTGTCTAAAAACTGCTTTCAAATTAAATATTGTTGATTGATGAAGCTTTCTCACCATATTTTCCATAAAAAGGATGTTTAGCGAAGCGAGGATACCATGAAACATTTGGATTATCATCTTCTAGTGCCATTGCTGATATTTGTGTGTGATTAAATTTTGAAAAAGAATCCCACAATTCTTCAGCAGGTCCCAAAAATAAGGTGTCAGTATCCACATAAATCATAGCATCTATGTGTGGAATCAATGTCTGAAATAAATAACATCAATTATATAGAAATGATGAAATTGTATGTACATATTTATTAGAATTGAAACGGTGCAATAGGAACCCTATTTACAAACCAATAGATATCTTATTGCTTTAAACATTTTGAAATTAATATATATGTAATGTAATTTATTATGAAACATAGTTTCTAATTGATATACTTTTAACAATTCTGAAACCTCTAGAAACAGAGCTCTACCTTTAATTAAAATATTCATAATATACAAACCGGTATAAAAAGTCTTTGTGCTGCACATTTGCTGAACAAATTCATCCAGTCATCTTTATGAGCTTCTGGAAAATTAATTCTTTGAAGTTCAAATTCCAATTTTTCCCCAATAATATTTTTCCATTCAGTCAGAGTAAACTTAAAGAGAGGTTTTAATTTTTGATCCGTGAATATAATGAATAATAAGGGAGTTCTTGTAAAAAGCAATGCTGATTTGATAACATTTAAAGATTCATTGAATCTTGAATCACAAACCACAAATGAAATCACAACTCTTTGAGTTTTGGTTGACGATGTGCTACGCCTGGAAAAGAAATTATTTCCACTTTAGAAAATGTGATTTCATAGAAATAAACTAAAATTTGGTTAAATATTATTTTTTATAAACATGCCTGTAGTCTTCATGATTAAAATAATTATTTTCGAAGGTTTCGCTTCCTTTATCAGATTTACTTCTATTTGAATAAAAAAATGCGATAATACAGCAAAAACATATAAAAAGTAAAAGTTTTAAAATTGATAACTTTCTCATGGTGAATGTAGCAGGCTAAAGAAATGCTCTAAGATCATTTCATAATCTTAAACATAAGATCCCTTTCATTTCCTATAACATGTGAAAAATGTAATAATATTTTATCATAAAAAATTAACAATATGATTAAATTAACACAGCAGTTGAACTTGTTTGTTTGAAACTTGCTTGCTCTGTGCCCTGTGCCTGTGGTTTGAAATTGAAATTGTATACAAATAATTTTGACAGTGACAATCAGTGACAATGTACTTTTTTTTAACCGAAGTTCCAAAAATCAACGAAAGCGTAACGTGGGTTATTTTATTTACTTACATAATGTATACAATCAAAATGCGAAAATTTGGATCTTTATTAGAATCACGCCAAAACGACTGAAAAGGTTTTAATGAAATTTGGCACAAATCACAGAGCAAGCTTAATATGCACAAATATTCATTTCAAATACTTTAAATATATAAATATATAGCTATAGCCCGCAGGTTTCTAAGGCAGGTTTGGCTGGGGAAGGCTGGGGAGAAACCGCGGGGTTAACATTCTAAAACCATTATTCTTATTATTTTTGTCTATGGCACTATACACATGAACGTAAAATCAATATCAGTTGCCTAATTTTTAACCCACTCAAATTCACATCATTTCAACTTTGCAGTGAAATGAAACTTTCTAAGTCTTTACAGTTAGGCCATACAACAAAAGTAATTGACTGGTTGGAGAGATTAGTAATTCATTCAATATTTAAACGCAATAATGGTGCTTGTATTTGGTATGTTACTGTATATTTTTTTATTTAAAAACGTATTTTGCAATCATATTATGTGACTGATAAAGCAAACTAACATGCATGCATATTGTAGGATTATCGTTGAATGCAAAAATGGTGAATTTAAAAAAATATTTGCTTGAAAGTGCAAAAACAAAACATTTAAATTAAAAACAAAGTCCATGTGATCTGATGCGTACGTACTTTTTATATACATGTTCATCAATATCTGCAACTCGATCTGCAAGCAACTGCCAACTGTCAGTTTTGAGCTAATGCTTGTCAATGTCAAATTGGGATGAATTAGATAATTCTCGGTCACTTTTAAATTTCGCATTTAAAGTCACGAAAGGTGTTCCAGTCCAGTGTATTTAATTATGGATTAGTTGATTAACTATTAAGTACAAAATAGTGATAATTTTCGAATAAATTACATTTTTCTCGATCGAACGATACTTATTTTTCAACATGGTGGTTGGTGCTTTCCCTATAGCTAAACTCTCCGTGTTATTGGTGAAGCAAATAAGCAAACCTATTGCCAATATTTGTAAGGAAAGAGCGAAAAATAGTCCCTTTTTCAGAACCTATGTATGTATGCCTCCCGCTCAATGTAAGTTAAATTTTTATAATAATTAGAAATGTATCATTCCATTAGGTCATAGTTATTCTTAACTTATAACTACAATTTTTTATTTTAGTTTATAACTGGTGCGAAGTAAAAGCGAAAATGTGGATTTTAAACTTAGGAAAACCAGTCAATATTCCAGTACTAAGTCAAGACATGGCTATAGAACTAGGGGCTAATCTCCTTGGAGAAACTGTTATATTTGTTATTGGGGCTGGTTTGCTTATCATTGAATACAACAGGTAATTTTTTTTTATTTTAAATATAATCAATACATTCCATGTATTGTATTTGTTAATTATATTTTATTTTTAGACAAAGCAAAAAAGAAGCAGCTAAGGAAGCTAAACGTGAAGAAGAAATGAAACATATAACAGGAACCATAACAGATTTATACTTCACTGTTCAACAACAGCAAACACAGCTTAGAGAAATGGAGAGATTAATTCATTCAATTGGTGAGATATTTTTTACATTATATCTAATTGAATTAATACACTTATTATTCGAACCTTTCCAATAAGCAACATTTTTTTTGTAGGTGACAAGAAACCAGATGGTCCGCCCAAAGGTCCTTCTAGTTATAAACCCCCAGGTGGCTCATCACCAGGAGTAACTTCCCCATCAAACCAACCCAAAACTGAAAATATAAGTTATTCACATTATATACAATCATCAGCACCTTACCCCAATAATGGAATTATTCTACAATCACTCAACTATATACAAATGGATGTATTAAGTTCTGTCTTCGTACAAACTCCCGAACAAGAAAGAAAAAAGGTTGAAGAAAAAAATAACAACTATCAACGAGAGCCTGCATTGCTTTCAGAGGCTCTTCATAACATAGAAAATAATTTTAGAAGTTTGTTTTGAAAATACCAATGAAAGTATTTTGTAATGTTATTTATTTTTTGTAGACAAAACAGAGTATTCTTTACATCCTGCAGATTGATAATATGCAAATAATCTTGCATATTTATTTTAATCTTTGTGAAATAAATGGAGTTCAGTATACATACACTTCTACTAAAAAATGTATTGTTGTAAGTATGTAAGTGATAGACCTATTCAGTGAAAAGATATAGAAAGATTTAACATTGTTCAGTCACAAGTTTTCAAATTATACTTCATTTTTCTAAATAAGGGAATTATTAGTTGAATAGTGTATTTATGAAGGCCTTTTAATGCAATGTTTTAACTGGAGAATGTTTTTGAACTAGTTACAAGTAGCATAATTCAAGCAGAGGTGCCACCAACATCTATTGGCTTTGTACAGCATTTGAATAATTTCTGGTGTGAATAGGGAATTGGCAAGATCAAGTAGTGCTTTATT